>OX632368.1:3691427-3893927 GCA_951751655.1 Ophion costatus
TTGACGCCGTCGGAACGCTTCGAGCGTCGTTCGAAACTTTAAAGGGTTTCGAGATATTGAAGATACGTTACCATTTGATTCAAATTTATAGAATAAATTATTTGTCATATACTGAATGCAACCTACAAACGTTAAATCGATCGTCTATACCGCTTCTATAAAATTTACAATTAAGCAACACTTTTAACATACAGAGATGCCTACGCTCATCGTTGAATGTCAGTTTTTCGCATCAAATGGTGTGTAAAAAAGTTCGCAATGTTATGAAAAGCTGTCATATTGCGCAATAGATGATGGGACTGATGACGAAATTGTCATAATGTGCTGAGTCAAAAACTGGCGAATGACAGTACATTATGACAATTTCGTGTCCGTTGAGGATGTTGAGTCCCTATGAAACATGTTAATGTTAATTGTTCAATAAATAGATTCTTAATCGTCATGACATTTTTGCACGACCTCCCTGAATACTTCATGTAAAAACATACCAAATTTTCAGAATTCTATCATCATTACTTCAACCTCCTTGGTTGAAGTAAAGAGTACCTTCAACCCCACGAGGAGGTAAAGTCTTCAACATCCCTAGTGTAATTGTGCGTGTGTGTGTTTGTTTGGGCTCGTTCGATAACCCAAACAAGGATTAGGTCTCTGCCGCTCGGTCACTTCCGTTATGAACAAACCTGAAATGTAAGTGTACGTGTGAGTTTGTTTGGGTTTGTTTGATAACAGGATGTGACAAGCCACGGAGACCTAACCCTTGTTTGAGTTTGTTTGGGTTATCAAACAAGCCAAATGAACCCAAACAAACTCTTACGCACGCGCATAGGCACAATTACACTAGGGATGTTGAAAACTTGAACCCTCCTCGTGGTACATTTCCGGATAGCGCTAGAGTAGTGAAAAATTGTATTGTAACCTAAAAATTATTGAACGTTATCACAAAACTTTTCCTACAAAAGTTGTTAGTTTTTGGCTTGATAAATGTTTTTGACGAAAAAAATTAATGATCCCATTGAAAAGAAAAACATTTCGGCTATCTTACGTCGCCATTTTCAATTTTGACCAAAAGACTTTTTTTACTTCCCCCTTTGAACCTAAGAGTTTTATGATACTCAAAGCTTGATCGGAGCAGTATTCTTCGAGATATGTCGGTGTAAGACTAAAAATAGGACACTCGGTATGACAAAGAATTTTACTTGTACAAATTTTAAGGAGTTTCCACACCAAAATCGGAATGCTTGTAGACGATTGAAATTCACATCACCAAGAGACTTCATTTAGGATGCATAAACTGTCCAAAAATTATTCGTTTCACCACATAGTTTCGGAGATTTTAAGGTTCAAGTTAAACCTTTATGCATTTGGTCATACTACGGTGCACTTCGTAAACACAGTTATAGGGCTGTGGGGGTACTAAAGTAATGCTTAACAAACTACGATTAGTGTTAGGAATGTCGTGTTAAAAAAATTAAGCCGTTTCTCTACTTGGTTTCATGAATAACGGTCAAACGAAGATGTGCATTTTCAGCTCGAAGGGTTTGTCTTGGATATTAACGAAATGTATAGGTTAAACGTGGCAACACTGCAGTTAACTGGCTCTGTCGAGCAAGCCACTCACCGTCGAGCATCAATTGCTGGGTATTTTAAAAGTCGGTGCGGGTTTTGAAACGTACATAATTTTACAGCATGTAACATTTATAATAAAAATGTATTTATTCGTCCGTTCGACATTTTTAACGTTTTCTCGACTTTGCCGAATCAAAAACCCTTCATAAAATGTGCAACGTTCAACGTTCTTCACACAAACAATTAAGGCAAATAAGATGGCGCCGACGGCGCTTTAGCGATAGTCAGTCTTGCCAATGGCAGAATCAGTCGCTATTGCCAAGTCTATCGGTTATTTTTTCTTGAATAAAATTCCAACATATTTGTGTTTAATTGCAAAAATTATAACTATTGATATCATTTCTCGGCTTGGGAATATTTTTGACCAATATTATGAGTTGGGAAATGCCCAATTATGGATTATTTTTTCATGAAATTTCATTCACAAGAGGTTAACAGCCTGCCGAAAACCCATTGTGTTTTCATCCTTACTCTTGCGGCCGAGAAATGATATCGGAATTCCTTAATCAAATGATAACATATCGCCAATTTTCCTGAAACACCTTAAACGCTTTTTTCTCGAAAGTACGATTTCAAAGTCAGCGATGGCAATATCTCGAAAACTACTGCATCATATCTCCCTTTGAGGGCTCTCTTGAGATGTAAAAATATAGTGTTTGATCGAAGACTTTTTTTTCCTGAGGTATATCTATTTGACCAACGAAAAATGCCCATTTTTCGCTAAAATCAAGACTCTCTGAACACACGTCATATTTTGTTTAATTTGCTATTTCGTACATACCCCCGATTAACCATAAGATAAACTAATATACGAACGGAATCCGTTTGATTTTTTTATTTTCGATATCCTGGTTCAGAAGGGCATTGTCCACCGCAAAAGAAGTTTCCAAAAGGTGCTTCGACACAAAATTTCACACAAAACAGAGTGTACTTCAGATGATACTTTTTTAAAAACCTAATCATCGTAGAAATCAGCCACCGCGATTGTCTTTTTAAAAAATCCCAAAAATAAGCCGTTTTCGACAGTTACAACTAGGCACGACCCATTAAGGATGTTGAGTCCCAAATCGCAAATGATAATAAAATTCGGAAAATTTGGTACGTTTTTTGTGTGAAGTATTTCAGAGGTCGTGTAAAAATTCCACGACAATTACAAAGCTGGTTATTGAACAATTAACATTCACAAATTAAATGTTGTCTTATGGAAACTGTTGTAACTTTGCAATAAGTTGTTTCTTTGACCTCTCAATTTTATAATATCTACAATATACTGAAAGCAACGGAAACAAAACGAAGTTTATTCATAATTTTTTGTTCATTTCTTTTAAAAATTGTTCTCAACAAAATGTTAATTTCTTAATAACGAGCTTCCTAATCGTCGTGAAATTTTAACACGACTTCTTAAATACTTTATACAAAAACATACCAAATTTTCAGAATTTTCTTATCATCTTTCATTTCAACCCTTAAGGAGGTTGAAGCAATGATGATAGAATTCTGAAAATTTGGTATGTTTCCACATGAAGTATTCAGGAGGTCGTGTAAACATTTCATGACGATTAAGAAGCTATTTATTGAACAATTAACATTGGCACGTTTCATAGGGACTCAACATCCTTAACGGGACCCAAACCGCGCAGGGAGAATGTTTTCTAATACCGCAGGTCGAAACAACGTTCGAGCAGAGAAGCTCGTCGCGTGCGCGGTTAACTGTTCTCACTCTCCCTCTCTCTCTCTCTCTCTCCGCGTCCGTGACGATAAGCCCGTACGTTCCCATCGTACGAGCAGCCGCGACGCAACGTCGACGCGTAATCCGATGACGCCGACAGGTAAGAATTTTTTCATCAGAAAAAAAAATAATCAAGAAATGTTGCCGCTCGCTACGCCTCGGAGAAGTTTCCTGCGATATTCCGAAGGCGACGCTTTTCTAGGCACACACACACGGAACGCTCCTCCGCGCTTGGATTCCTGCACAGCCGGTCTCTCTCATACCAGGATGTACCGTTAACGCGACGATTCTTCGACATTCCGATGCTCCTCGCGGCTACGTCACAAAAATGCACTCTGTCGTTTGGTCGAGAGGACGACGGGAGGACTCACCGAGGGGGCGCCGCCGCCGATTCTTGGTTGGGTTCGAACAGAACGCGGAAGCGAGTCGTTGGCGGAGGCGCAATTCGAAGACGGCGGAGGCGGCGGATGAGAGAGCGGTCTTCCGCGTCTCTGCTGGTGGTGGTGCTGTTGCTGCTGTTGCTGCTGCTGCTGCTGATACCGAGCCCAGGATTGACGCGGCGCGTAGCCGACGTGTCCGCCGGAAACGAACTGCGCCGAGCCGTTGAGGTGCGGCGGTGCCATAACGGCGGTTTGTTGCGGCTGAGCACCGTTTCGCATTTTGCCTCGGTCGATTGTCTCGCGCGTCTGATGGACGTGTCTCTACTAGCCGTATCTCGTCCCGTTCATGTTTCATAGGTGGCAACCGTACGGGGCGATAATGAGTGCTCTCGATGAGGTCGATAGCCAGTCACCGCGCGCGGCTCACGTTTCCACTCGGCGCTCTCTCTCTCTCTCTCTCTCTCTCTCTCTCTCTCTCTCTCTCTCTCTCTCTCTCTCTCTCTCTCTCTCTCTCTCTCTCTCTCTCTCTCTCTCTCTCTCTCTCTCTCTCTCTCTCTCTCTCTCTCTCTCTCTCTCTCTCTCTCTCTCTCTCTCTCGCATCGGTCAGCCAACGCGGACACTCGGATTTCCCTCCAAGATAATAAGAATGAACGAAAGAAAAGTTGTTATCGCATCCCTCAAGCCGAGCGGCGTCGCGGTAAACGTACGATCGAGCCCTCCCCACCCGAGCGAACCGAATGGAGCGAAGAAAAATATGCCAATCTCGAGGACGCGCGTGGAACAGCCGGGCCCGCGGAGGCTCCCACGAGATTGTCTACAGTCCGGGATGTACATTTGAAATTGCAATAATTGAATTGCAGTATTTTCTTATTCTATTCGTTAGCGGAAGTCTTTGATAGTCTACATCATGGAGACTAGAGCAAAGGAGCCCGAACGATGCGGACGTGGGCTATGAAAGCAGCGAAAATGTTTTCCGAAATATCCGCTGGCGCTGCTGTACTCAAGATTGGATGACAGAGACGGAATGAGAAAAGAGAGAGAAGAGAATATTCAAAGCGGAGTTATACGCAAAAAAGATGAGAAAAACAGTAAATTTGTTCGTTTGTCGATTAATTCTGTCATCGTGCATTTGTTAATTAGAGAATATTTTTGGGCAAAATTCAAAGCCACGTCAACCTAAACCCTAGAAAGATTTATTAAAAAATTATTTTTATACAATGCGCGATCAAATCCAAACGAATTAAAAAAACAACAACAAAATGTGCGCATATTTATTATTTAATGCACAATATGAATGTTTTTTTCGTACAGGTAATGGGGCAATCTCTCACTGCACTCCACAGCACTGATGTTTATCGCAATAAAAAAAATCCTTGTAAATCTTGTTGGTGCGTTCAAAGACGAAAAGCCAAGAGCCAAGAATGACGTAATAAATGAAAACCGGGATAACCAAGAATCCTCCAGTTTGTATATGCGCTCACTTCATAGCGTCACTGATGCCATACTTCATATCCTACCCTCCCTGCACTAGCGCTTGTTGTGGCTGAATTTAGAACCACAACTTTTCGTCACTTTCAGGGTCCACGTTTATAATGCTTTTCCAATACGCGTTCGGGCTCCTTTACTCTAGTCTCCATGGTCTACATCCAGATTTTTGGTCGAATGAGGGAGGCGCTTCAGCCGCAATCTTAGATTTCGAGGGAATTTGTCAAATAACTCGGCCGTTTTCAACGTTTTACTAAAAATCCACGTGACTAAATTTGTAGGAAATTTAATTATCTACAACTTTGGTTACGTCAATGTATGGTCTACGATTGATATTTTCCTACTTAGACCGGAAAAGGAAGTAAAAATAAATTATTGCATCAGTTCGTTTATTTTCAACTTCAGCGCATAAACAAAGATGAAGAAAGTTGTAGGAAATAAAATTCTCTACAACTTTGATCGTTACTTTTTTCCCCTAAGATCAATATTTTACGTCCTACGGCTATAGCGAATCTAACGGAGCTTCATTGACCTGCGTACCGGAGATGCTAACGTCACCGGCACCGGGGCCAGCAAAAGGACGGGCCGGTGGCCTTCCTTTAGCCTTCCTTTAGAAAAGATCCTAAACAAGAAATGGTTATAACCAAAGTTGTACAGAATTCAATTTCCTATAAGTAGAGTCGTGGCCTTTTTTAGTCCAAGTTGAAAATAGGCGAGTTATTCGAGAAAAACGAATATCTCATGAGTTCAAGATGACGGCCGAAGCTACTGCCGAATCCGGTCGAAAATTTCGACTTAGACTACCAACGACCCTAACGATCAGAAAAAGAAAATACTGCTATTCAATTATTGCAATTTCAGGTGATTCTCTTGTACATCCCGACTGGTCTACTAATCGACACGTACAAAGCTCCTTTCCTCACGAAGGTGTGGGGGGGGGGGGGGGTACTCGCACGGGTGAAAGTGAAACTCGCAGGCGCCAATCCCGTCGAACGCGAATAAAAAAAGCACACGTTGCAGTCGCGATGATCGGGCGTTCGCCAGTTCGCGAATTCGTTGAGCTGGAGAAAAAAAAAATCCCATGGGGAAGAAAAAAAAATGAAGAAAGCCGTGTAATAGAGCGCGACGGGTATCGGGTGCGCCGATAGCAGAGAGCCGACCGACCGTACTCGGGTGCTACGTACGCTCGCACCGTTGGAACGCGATGCAACGAAGTTTACGCTCTGAATAATTGCTCGCCCGATATGCGTATTCGTCGAATAATCGTGGCGTGCCCGACAACTCGTACCTTGGCAACGACGCGGCTCTCGTGCCTCTACGATCGACCGCTTTCGCCAAAATATATCTATATGTATATGTGTGTGTGTGTTCAAAGGCCGAGCAGCTGTTCGATAAATCCGATCGCGTACAGTCCTCGGCTATCGGTAACCGACTGACTAGCGCTCGATGCGCGGCCCCCTCCCATCGGCATGAGAGCAGCGTCGTTGCGCGCTCGTAGCGCGACAACAGCGGCGAAGAAAAGCGTCGGTGGCGAAAAAAGAAAAGACCGGACGAAAAGTTTCGTTGAAGAGTCGCGGGCTCGCGCGCCCTCGCTATTACGCGAGTGTCTCTCGGTGCTTTCGCAATACCAGAACTGAATGTATCGAGAGTCCAGAGCGAGGTATATAGGCGCGGTAGCGACGTATGCGGCCACGGCCGAGTGAAAGGCGACGACGTATCGCGTAGCAGCAGCGGCAGCAGCAGCAGCAGCAGGGGGGGGGGCATACACTCGTACCAACGGGGTCGGAAAAATGCTCGCGTATGCAACAGTTACCGATCACGGTGCTTCCGTGTGCCCCCAATTATCGATCGCAGTAACATCGTGGGATATTTCCAAATTTCGGTGATGGCCACCTTTTCGTTTTCCTCTAGTCTGATGGCTCTGGTGGTGGTCGTCGTCGTCGTCGTGGTAGCGCGCGCATACTCGTCGAGGGTCGTTGAACCGGCGGTCGACTCGCGCAATTACGTGCTTTGCGGAATTATTTTGCATTCGCCGTCACGGGGCTCACGAGCAAATCAACAGTGAGACTCCGCATCGTTCTGTTCCTTTGGCAGAGGCTGGACTCACCGATCGTGACGGCTTCTCTCGTCGATCGACCTGGGTCGCGTTGTTGTTGTTGGATCGATCGTAGCTGGTAACGCCTCCTCCAGTACCGACGTCATCGTTGCGCCCACTGTGCTTACGCAGAACCATCTCGTTCTTTAAACTTTCTTTCAACTTCAAACGCTTTTTCGCTTCTCCGCGAGGGGGCCGGAGAAAGAGGTATAACAACGCGATCGATGGAAGTTGCTGCGAACCACGGTATTGCATACAGGTCTGGAAACTTGTTGGGTGAGGAGTGTCTCGGAGGGTGAGGCAGAGCGTTGCTTCTCGTTTTTACCACCTGAAGCGTAGCGCTGCTACCTTGGGGTGGGCCAGTCAAAAGCAGCTCCAAACAGCTGTGTAATGATGTTGATTTTTCGGAATGAAGAATATTTGCAACAGCAATATGATTGGAAAATGACTTGGATCTTTTTATTGCTCGCCCCACAGCGAGAATAAGCATCATTTGCCATTAAAAAACGTTCTCATGCTTGTTCATTAAGGAGTTTCCGGACAATTGACAAAATATTACCATTTGGGTTAAATTTATACAGTAAATTCTTTGTCATTTATTGAATGTACCCTCCAAATCGTAAATCGATCGTCTACACCATTTCTATTAAATTTCTAATTGAACAAACACTTTTCGACATATGGAGATGTTTACGCTTATCGTTGAGTGGCAGTTTTACGAATGAAAAAGTGTGAAAAAAAGGTTCAAAATATTATGCGAAACCGTCAAATCACTCAGCACATTATGACAATTTTGTCATCAGTGCCATAATGTACTCCTTATGTTATTTGGTCATAGGCATCTCCCAATGTTGGAAAGTATTTCTTCAATTGTACATTTTATAGAAACGGTGTAGGGGAACAATTCGAAATTTGGACAGTGCAGACAGCATATGACAAAGAATCTACTGTATAAATTTGCAGCAAATGGTAACATTTCGTCATTTGTCCGCAAACTCGTTAATGACATCTGTAAACATCAAGCGACAGAACATAACTTTTGAAACGGTAAATATTATATATTCTGGCGCAAATGTGTTGCATCGTCTTAAGCACTTGAAGGGGGGAGATACCTTTGGACGAGAGAAAAATTTGCTGATTTTCATGATTTTTTTTTAAGGAACAATTTCTTCACCATTTTTTTAATTAAGGCTGTGTTGGATTGCTACTTTTGGCTCTTACATGGTTTTGGAAATTGAACTTAAAAAAATAGCGGAGATATGACATGGTCTTCTAAATCGCATTTTCAAAACTGGCGTGATGTGTACTTAAACGATAATAGTCCGATTCTGATGAAATTTGGTGTAAATCTTTCTAATCTTATTGTCTAAAACATGTCTAAATGTCCTCGACATTTATTTTAGAGTTTTTTTATTGCAAATTGTTGCCATTTTTTCGGGAAATTCAATCATCTTTCCAGGCGTACCATTTCATCGATTTTCAACATCTCACGTTTTCTTGGTTCATATTCTGCGTAATAACGTTGAAGTTTGCATCGTTGGAACGCAACGATTTTTATCTTATTTCTTCATTTGTATTATCATCCAAAACCTTCTTTTTTGCAACTTGAGGTCGTAAGTCTGTAATAAAAAGACGCAAAAACATTCGAATAATTTGTGCCGCCTCAAACGGCCAAGTAGACGTTTATTGATGAATGTTATATTATATATTGATGAAAAAGATTTGTATTTGCGTTGCCTTCCGACGATGCACACTTCAAAATCATTTCTGCGTATGAGTGCTCATGAACGGAAAATCTTCGTTGGCTTTTTTCAGATCAATCCCGCTGACGCTACGTGTCACGCCGTCTGACAACATCCCCCGCGGCCCGTTGAGAAGGCCGCCATTTTTAAATATTAAAACAAACAATACAAAGTATCAGCCAAAAAGAACTAAAAAAACATACCCTAAGTCTAAAAAGTGGTAAAGATATCGTTCCGTTAAAAAAAATCATAAAGATCAGCCATTTTATCCTCGCCTAAAGGTATCTTCCCCCTTGAGTGCGCGGAAACGCAATTTTTTTAATGCAATTCTTTATCCTGAGGAATTTCAAACACTAGACACTTTCCACTATCGCTTTTGAAATTTTTCCGACAGTTCGGTAAGATGCACGCTTTAGGCATTTTCTGAACTGAATAGACTGACTTTCTTTCGACACTACAACTGAACATGGAAACACGAGATTCAAACACTGCGGAAATTATCTATTGTTGCATATGCAGGGTGTCCTGTTATGAATGGATAATCCTGCAACTGTCAATAGGTCAGATCATGTCTTACTATATGCTGGAAATTCAGTTTAGTAAAAGTTCCACCGCTTTCGAGATTTTGGGCTTTATGTTATTTTTTGACAAAAAAATCATCTGCTTTTGGTTTTTCGCATGCCATTTCTACAAATGATATGAATCGACAATAACTAAGCAATTTTTTTAAGTAATTATTAAGCAATTTTTTAAAGTAATTGGCACGATATGCGTAGTACACATTTTGAACATCGCAGATGTTCTTTATCTAGAAAAAGAAGATTTTTCTAGATAAAACAAATAACCAACAGTATTTTCAAATAAAAAATTACATTATTTTTTTACAAATTTTAACCTTTAGAAACTAAATTATTTTTGAAATAACAAATAACAAAAAAAAATATAAATGACAAACAAGCAAGTTATTTTTAAAAGACCGTGTCAAAAAAAGTTATCATTTGTAGAAATGGCATGCGAAAAACCAAAAGCAGATGATTTTTATCTCGAAAACCATGAGACTTTTGCTAAACTGAAATTCCAGCATATAGTAGGACACGGTCGGACATATCGACAGTTGCAGGGTTATCCATTCATAACAGGACACCCTGTATATATCTTACAAGAGCCCTACATGACGCGCGCTCCTAGTGAATAGATAAGGAACTAAGTTTGTGCCTCACTAACGGTGACACTCTACACCACTAAAAAACGCCGGACTTTCCAGACCTGTATGTAAGACCGTGGTAAGAACGCACCGCATCCGTTGTCTCTCGTGTTGCTCGTCCTTGGCTCGTCGAACCGGTTTTCTCGCCGCCCTCGCTCGATTCCGACCACCAAACAAGACGCGAGCTGGACTCCTGCCACCCCCCCACTAGTCAAAAATCAGTCACCCTGAACCTATGCAAAAAGTCGAAACGCGGGCACCTGTTAGGATGATACGCGAAAAAATGTCTTGGGTACGTACATACGTACGTTCGGTGTTTCGATAGAAGGGTTGCCCACCCGAGAGAGGTATCGATTGCCGCCTCGTCGCGCCTGCGCCAAGAAGCACCAACCTTTTTTTTCGAGCCTTTCCGAAGACAGTATTAAAGTTTGACGAAATTACGTAGCACAAACCGACCCGTGAATGGACGGGGGAACAATGAATGAACGAAAGCTGATTCATATTTTGAATAAGTGAAGAATATGAATTGTCGATAAAAACTCGACTCACTATTATTTAGGGGAAAACATCACAGGTGTCGTTAAAACCGATTTCACAGTTTGATATCGAGTTTTGACGCCACACGGAATTTTTCGAGTTTATGGTACTTGCACACCGCGCGACTTACAAGGTATATCGCTTAAGTATCCTTCGTCGATTTTGTTGAAAACCATATATGTAAAAAATCATTGAAAAATATTTTTTTATTTAAAAAAAATTTAATCGGATCTCAATGCAACAAAAACGAAAATTCTTCTAATGTCAAACGATGAAAAATCCGCTATAAAATAATTTTAAAAAATTAAGTTAAGGACTAACATGCCTTTCTTTGAGGGGACCCCCGTTAAAAACGTTGTGCCGCAGAAAAAAATAAGTGTTTGATAGTTTTCAATGCTTTATCACATATATGAGTTTCAACAAAATCGAATGCGGATACTTAAGTGATATTCCTTGTTAGTTGCGAAAAAAGGCGAAAAAATATTTTTCCGACTTTTGAGGGTTAATATTACTTTATAGCCTGTTTATAGCATGTTCGCCACAAAAAAATGCAATTTTTTTGTGGCGAACATGGAGTACTAATGTTTGACAAATGGCGTCTGGAAATATTGAGGGTTAGTCATGAAGAATTACACGATCGAGCAACGTATAAAAATTGTTATTTGCTCTGTTACTGCATAGTTATTGCAGACGAAGTTTCATGGTCTTGTTATCTCGTGCCTGTAACTTTAAACGTTACAGCTCGTCAACGTCGTGACTCACTGCTCGGATTCGGGGTGGGCGTGCATTTCAAACACGTTTTTCTCAAAACTGCATTTTCGAAATTGGCGTGTAGGATTACTCAAAAACTGTAAACCCGATTGGGTTGAAACTTGGTACTAATATTGATAATATTGCTGCCTTCTAATTGACCAAAATTGTTTCTGAAAAATTAGAAAAAAAAAACTACTTTTGCAAACCAAAATTAAGAGAAATTTTACGTGAAATGTTGATTTTTTTTTGTAAATGCGTGCTATTCTCTTGAATTCGCACTTTCTTCATTTTCACTACTGTCTAATAAAAACTATACACGTTTTAACTGAAATTTTGTTTGAATTATCTTGCAAATCAAAGTCTACAGGAAGCTGAACTGCACGTCGATTCCCAATTCCCTCGGCAACCTTGCTGTAACACTCTGCCACAGCTCCGCCATTTTGATGATATATATTAAAGATATTGTTTTGTATACTTAAATGTACTGTTAAAGTTTACTTACGATTCGAGAAATTTAGAATAATCATTTTTTAGTTTAAAAAATTCCTCATAATTGCTTAACTTTTTCCCGTCTGAATGTATACCCCGCCTTAAGATGCGAAAAAAGCTTCGTGTACTTTCTACAAAGTTATATCTCAAAATCTAGCATTTTGTAAAAATGAATAATTAATCGTTATCCTTTACAGCGTTCATCTGTAGCGTTCGGTCGAGTGTCTACAGGGTCCATTATGAAAGTAATGCGCATTTTCTGGGAAAAATAGATTTATCGATCTTATCGGTACAAATGCTTAAAATCCTTCGAAATAGTCCCCCCCCCCTGCATCAATGCACTTGCGGAGACGTGTCTCCCACGCCTGGAAGGCACCCTGAAACTCCTCCACAGGAATGCTTTTCAAGAACGTTGTAACGTGCGTTTGGATGTTTTCCACGGTCTCCCAATGCGATCCTTTCAGCTCTCTCTTCAGTCGGGGGAACTAAAAAAAGTCACAGCGCGCTAAATCGGGACTGTAAGGGGGCTGAGGGACCATTGGGGTGCTGCTTTGGGCCAGGAAGTTGGATGAGATGAAGGACGTGTGGCTGGGGGACCCCCTCCCGGTCTTCGTTAAACGCCTTGTGCCACCTCCCGGATTGTGATCGTAAAATGCAGTCGTCCCTAAAGGCCTCTTGAAGCATCTGGAATGTTTCGGTAGCATTCTTTCCAAGCCGCACGCAAAACTTGGTAGCGTACCGCTGTTCAAGCGAATCCTCCATCACGCCGTGTTACAAAGACAAAAAACAACCTCCACGCAAAAACACGTCCTTCCGCTCTCACTGCTCGGAGCGAAATGAGATCGGGCGCGTTTGAACGGGCAGAACCCCCATCACATTTTCCGACCGATCCGAGCGCGCTGTGATGGATAGTCGCGTCACAATAAAATCATGCGCATTATTTTCATAATGGGCACTGTATTTACTGATAATTTCGTCCACTCACTGACGATTTAATACTGTCCCTACTTATTTCTCAATTCCTCCAACATTATTCGTTGCAATTACTTCGAATACTTTTCTCTACTATCAGAATAAAATCTGTTGTTAGCTATAGCAATTAAGAACATAGTTTTCATAATATTTTCATCTACAGACCGTCTGAAACTTACAGTGTCGGTATTCGTCCATTCACTGGTTGGTTCATCCTACGGACTATCGAAGTTTGCATAGTCGTGATGCAACGAAAATGATTGTTCTTCGTACTGCCCAATTTTTTTTCTCGCCACATTTAGTTTATACAAATCACTGAAACATTTTTGATCATCCTTTTTAGGGTTCCACAACCCAAACCTGGGAAAAAAGAGTTGGTATGGTAAAAAAAGGCAGAAATAAAAAAATAAAGAATTTGCGTTGCATTCGAACGCTGCAAACTTCAGAACCATTCATCCTACTTTACGAAAAACAAAGTATCGTCGCTGCGTTATGCGACCCACGGTTTACATACACGGCTGGAAACTCCAACGCTTCTTAGTGGTGGGAAGTGTCACCGTTAGTGAGGCAACAACTTAGTTCCTCATTTATCCGCTTGGAACGCTGTCACGTAGGAGTTTTGTAAATATAGATATACTCGTACAGCAATAGATGACCTTCTCAGTCTCTGAATTTGCGTTACCGTGTTTTGATGTAGTGTCGAAAGAAAACAAACAGTCTGTTGAATTTGGAAAAAGTCTATAGCGTGCATCGTAACGAACTGTTGGAATAGTTTTAAGAAGGATACTGGAAAGTGTTCAGTGTTCCGTAGGACGAAGAATTGCATCGAAAATGGGGAAAACGGCAAAAGCAATTCCTTGTAAAAAAACAAACTGGCTAAACTCACAAAACCCTAAAAACGGTGCCTTGAGAACATGGATTTAAAAATCGGGGAGCGCGCGTCTCAAGGAGGCTTCATAACATACGGGGGTGGGGGCGTTTTTTACCCTAATATCGATGAAGATGGGCCAGGGGGGCGCGGTCACGTCCCTCTACTTTAGAACATACACAATGCGTTCATTTCTTTTCTTTACTTCCTCTTTCACTATATTAAATTGCCAGGTTCTCATTAACATTGAAAAGAAATGAAAATAAAAAATAGAAGTTGTATAAACAAACAAGGAATGCAATCTGTTGAGAAAAAAAAACAGATCAATTATAAGGGGAAAAAAGGTAAAGATCAAGCCGTATAGATTTGTTCATACCCCATCTACTCCAATGGCCAGAGACCAAATTGAAAAATAAAAGAAGTTCGAATACACGAGGCATGCACTCTACTGAAATAATAATTGTCATTATCACCATAAAATCGGTGGTAAAAAAAACTGAATTATCGTCCATTCAAATCGCTTTTAAGGAGATTGGAGCGGCCCAGTTGAGTCAAATAACGGTTTATGAATTATTTTTTTCAATAACCCTCAGACAAATGCGTTCGCGGTATAATTTTGGCTGTAGATGCTAATTTTTTATAAAATATATAATTAAAAGGCAAAATTATGCATTTTCATATTTTTATTACGTGAATAAGAGAAACTTTTTCGTTTCCATCAACTTGGAAAAGTATAACATTATCGATATTCATTTATATTTATGCCACGAGATTATTTGTTATAAACATTAGTCGATATTAAGTGTTGCCGAAATACGGTAACTTCGCGGGTATTAAGGTTCGCAGCAATGCTCTCCATTCGCCAGCCAAGATTCGTAATATTTTATGAAACCTTGATGTTTTAATATTGAATATATATGGTTTACGCCGGGCAAGATGGGTTTTTTTCTGTAAATGTTTACAAATATCTAGTTTGCATTAATCCGGTGTTGCGAATGCTTTTTCTTGGCGCTAAATAGCCAACAAATATTTTACCACCCGTAGCGTGAACGTCTTGCCCATCTATATGTCGTCGTTTTTTAATTGTCTTTCGAAAAAAATCAAATGCTTTATTAAGTTTGTATGCTCGATGGCTTATTCTAAATATACACGGTGTCTGTTTACAAAAATCTTGAGAAAGTACGAACAAAAAAATTAAGCCAAATTAACAACAGTGTCGTGTAAGATGTACAAATACTTTTTTTAACTCACTGTATTCTTTATCTCCAGTGTTTGTAGTCTACACAATAACATCCACGCACACGCGCGTGCGCGAGTGTGTTACAATTCAATGAAATTAAAAATGAGTACAATTTAAAAAAAATTGTGTTAAAGAAAAAAAACTGTTTTAAAATTTAGACTTAATTTTTTTAACGATGTTGACGAATACGTTACGCACTTTTGGCAAATTATGAGCTATATTGACCGTATAGTTTTTTTTAGTAATAAAATTGCAAAGTCCAGCACTTTGAGGTAATGAAACACATTGTCTTATGAAAACGCCGACCGGAAGTGCGGTGATTACGGTTTTGCTGCTGACCCATCCAACTAAGGTCGTTGGAAAATCGAGATTTGATGAATTAGACATAATACATTTTCCAAAAAATCGAAAATTCGAACTTCACCGTATTGTCCAAGCACCACATTATAAAAAACTTCAAGTTTCCGGTTGAAAATTATCAGAATGATGAAGCAGCGCCCAAAGACTTGGGAACGAGGAGACTATAGGCAAGGAGTTCAATCTTCGTATGGAGAGACGGTATAAGAAACGTCCGAAAATTCGTCCTGAAACATGGTGTTAAATACGGCCTGTAGGCGTCGCAGTGTAGTTACTGTACCAAAAATATAATAATACAGCCAGCGCACAGGGTAAAACTGACTGTTATGGCAGCTAATTGTTAAAGCTTGTCGAAAAACACCTATCGTGCACTAAAATTGTTTGTTTGCGACGGCGACTTTGCAAAAGTATCGGACGGAAAGTTTGACCAATAAAAGACGTAACAAATAATTTCAATTAAAAAGATCGAAACCAGCACCTCGCGCGGTGCCATGCAGTTGTTGGATATTATGCCTAACACATAGCTTAACAAACAAACACATCTCAACAGTAGTTAGATTGTAGAATTTGGGCTGTTGTTATCAGTATCTTTGAGTCTTGATATTATTTTAATAGATATAAAATGTAAGATCGCTCATGGTAACGTTGGTGTTGTTACGGTGTTGTTACTATCGCTGCGGGTGGTCCCGTAACTAATGCATAGGATCTGTCCAGTGTAACTTTCGTGTGCATCGCTTCAATTCTTTCGATGCCTGTCGCTGTCTAACGTCTTTCTCACTTTTTGAGTGTTTGTATATCAACTTGTAGTATACGCACTTTTATAGTTCAGTGAGAGATCTGGGTTTTATGCAATTCGCATAGCCGAGGAGCTGTTTGACTGATGAGTTATTCAAAGTGGATTTTCCGGGTATGTGTGAAGCACTACACTTGACACAGTAGTATGTGAGGTTGCAATTGACACTCGCATGTGTCCGTCGCTGACATTTTCTACATACGTTACACACTATAACCTCGGCCACCTGACCACATTTGAATGGAATTTATATCTACGTCGGATATAAATTGTTATGGAATTTTTTAGGTGTTTTTTTTCGTACTTAGGTGGGTAAATGCACTACGACTTAAATGTAGAAACACCTTAAGGCACTACAGCAGCTACACGAGATTTATTTTTAAAATGAATTAAGGTTAAGAAAATTAGAATTGTCAGCTTATGAAATAGCCAATAACAACACAGAAAGCTGATAACAACGCATGCGCAAAACATACGTGTATATATAGTACATGGTTGCTAGCTACTGGAGAACTGCTTATGCGGAACCTTATTTCAGGATACTTTTACGGACACGCTAGGATACGCAGATTGGACTTCTTCCCTATTGTCTCCTTGCTTGAGAACGTCGGTTGCAGGGCGACTAGAGGTAAGGAGTGGACACACAGTGCTTATGAAACGTCCGCAAAAGCGCAGCAAATAAGGAGACGCTGCGATCGTATGTCCGATCAAATAGCTCCGCCTACTAACCTTGTGCTCTTGGCGTGTTCTCGGTTGCTGTTGACAGCACATTCGTGGTGGGGAACCTAACTGTTGCGTCTACCTCTCCTATTTCGCTGTCTTTCTCATTGTTGCAAACTCATAATAGCAACTAATAATTCATTAAATTAAGCGGTGAACCAACTAAAAAAATATTTAAAAAACAAAAATGTAGCCTTGACTCTCTTGGATTGGAAATATGTTTCGGGAAAGGGTATTCAGTTGATTTATTTTGTTCACCGATACGAATGAAAGTTTGATAGAAAATGCTCTATGCAATCAATATTAGTCTTTATGTGGCTTATAAATGCAACTGCACTGGAGAAAAAAGGGAACTTGTCAAAAAATTGCAGTTGTATTTGCAAGAAAAATAACTTATAAATTATGCACCATTTTCTGCTTATTACTCCAGAGAGAATGAAGCGTAAAGGTTATGTTTCTCATGAACTGAACTACATGCATGAGCAAAGAAACCGAAGGCTAACCCTAATGACGATTGGTTGGGAGCAATATTGAAAATAATTCTACCTTGGGCTTTGAAGAAAACAATTTCGTGAAGATTTTCTGAATATTACAAAACACAATAATATTAAAAATGAGCCTCAAAGCGGAGCACAAAGGCATCGAAAGCAAATTCTTTTAGTATTTGTGCGCATGCGTTAAGTTTGGACTGTTATAATTATTTGAGACGTTATCGTCAGGAGAGCTGCTAGTGGCACGATGTGGAACTATTGCAAGTCGGATTTTTTAAGACGCTGGAACTACGTATTGGCCTATGCTGTGTCCACTCCTTCTCTCTAGTCTCCCCGGTCGGTTGTAATACCTGATGAGTTTGGCGAGCATAACCTAGCTCTGCACCATAATCTAACCTTTCGTACCAATGAGTCCCAGGTGCCACCTTTGAGCATCGTAAACGCGATATTGCCAGGTGTCTGTACGTAATTCCATTATATTATTTATGGAGCTTTAAAGTTGATCGCCTATCAGTGACATGTTGAATTATAATTTTACCGATAGTATTAATTCCGCTAAAGTAATTCACGGTTATTCAAATATGGTTCCGACAGATTTGGTGCCACGTTTTTAGTCCTTTTTTGGTAATAATAGTAAAACTGTTTTTGTGAATATGGGGGAGACTACGCCAGCGTAGGATCTATTTTTTCAGTTCTTATTGGTAATTATGCAATGAATAAAGCATTTACCACGGTAGGATCGATAATGCAAATATTCAACACAAGTTAACATAAATCAGAACGGTGGGTAAAATAAATTAAGTCTCCTTGTCGATCCTGAAGAACTAGGGATCTTAAGGGGGAACTTAATGGATCATCAGTGTAAGATTTTCGAAAAATCGATTTTTTTTGCATTATCCGATAGTATAAACGATTATAAACATGCTGTTCATATACTTACACAAATGCAAGTATTGCATAGATGTAAGTAGTGAATTTTCATAAAAATTATATGAAAATTCCGTACTCAAAGCTTTAAAAGCGTTTTTACACTCTCGAAGGAAAAGTTTTTAAGCGATCCGTTTCAAATTTCGACACGGTGGTCTTTATCCTGCTATGGAAGCTTTTTTGATCTTCATATTTTTTACCGGAAAATTATGGAAAAATTAGGCTACATTCGATATTTAAAAAAAAACCTCTATAGCAAGACAGCGGCTTTCATGCTGATTAATAATTTTTTACAAATTTTGTCGCAGATAATATTTACGGCCACAGCCGTTAAAAAGAATGTAAATAAACGTTCAAAAATTTATTTTCCGTTCTTCATAAGTACTTTGATTTGACATTTGAAAAATTGAGTGATTAGCGTATTTTGACCATCGAAAGAAAAATCGCAGAAATCAGCTACTTTTCGACCCGATGCACTGTGATGATAGCTTGAAAATATTGTTTATTCCAAAAAAATGTGCTCTTTTGCACAGCTGTTCGGACCTCCGTTTGATTGGCCACCCCTAGAGAGTAGTGCTTCACAGGTGGCAGAAGCGAGAACTACAAGTTTCCAAAACTGTATGCAAGACCGTGGTCGCGACCCAACGACGTTACACCTGGGGTGTTGCCCCGTGCCCCCAAAAGCGCCGATAGGAATGCAATTTCCCGCGACAGCGTAAACGTTTGGCGAACTAATAGAAGGTACTTTGCTCTTCGAGGCAAAGGGACAAATCTGCTCGGCGCGGATTGACAGTCGCCAGCTGTGCGCGTGTGCGCGCGCACCACCGACAGACGAGAACTAGAGGTTAGGTGTCGCCCGTGGAATTTTCCGTTTCTTCCCACGAGCCGCGAAAAAAAGAAGAAAAAATATTCTAGCGCAAAATGGCGGCGATTGCAATTCTAGGACGTACTCACCTCGTTGAAGGCCATCTTCTTCGTTACGCTTCCGGATTTGAGAGTTTTACCGGCGCCTCCTTGTCCCACCGTTCGCTAACTATTTTACGAGTCCCGTGACCGCCTTTGCCAAAACAAGAGATAATAGTTACTCCCGCGAGTTTCGCGACAAGCATACCTCGTCGTTTCGTCGTCCTCGTCGTCGTCGTCGTCGTCGTCGTCGTCGTCGTCCCTCGCGAATTCACGGAGCATCGATGACGCTCCGAATGAAATAAATAAATAAACGGCAAGTCTCTTTCTGTCGTATCTGTGCGCGCGCGCGCGCGGGCGCGTGCCCGACTCTGGGCAGTAGACCGTCCGCGATCGCGACCAACTAATTAATGGCGCGATACGATATACGAGTTTTTTCCTAACATCGATGCCAGACTCGCATTCCTCAGGTGGGAAGCCCGCGCACCACTCCTCGTCGTATACGCCAAATTTCGATGACAAGCTCGTCGAGCGGTTTTTTCATCCATCCACGATCGATCTTTATCGCGCAACGCAACGGTCCCACCTCGTCGTATAGCTTGATATTTCTTTCGAACTTCCGCGTCTTTTATTTCCTACTTTACTTTTTTTTTTCGTTTTTCGTTGCGTTATTATTCGCCGAGCGACACTGTGGCGCGCCCGCACCCTTCGATTTTTCACGTATTTACGATGCACCGCGGAGACGACCGCGAACACGGTCAGCCGCCATATTGGTGTTTTTCTTTTCCCTTTTCTTTGGACGAGACGCGCCGCGGTAAACCTCTCCGAAGTTAGCTACACCAATTGAGCTAGTTGAACGGTTTTTTAAATCAGCCGACTAGATTTTCGTTTCTTCCGAGTTAACCGGAATTTGAAGCTCCACGACTTTCGAATTTCGATTTTGTTTCATTCCGATCGGTTTCAGGTGCTTCTTGGATCAATTTCAACGTTTGTTATATCAGCCTGTGGTTGAAAAATAGAAATAAACAAATTATTCAAATAAATTTTTTTTTCAACCACGTTTTTAAAACCGACTACGAAGTATAAAATAATTTGTATCTCCATACGGATTTATAACGCAATTCAGACTCCTAACCGCATACAATCCAGCAAATTTGGAGCTGTGAATTTTTACTAGCTATGAAAATATTTGTAAGATTTAAAACGAAAGACGTGGCGGTGCTAACTTGTAAGGTTTAAAATGAAAAAAATGGTGGTGCTTCACGGTCATTTTTTATTTCTATTTTTTAAGGTATTTCTCTCACGGAAGACCGTATTTTGTGGAGGCAGCAGGACTCTTCTGAATCATTGATAAATTTCACTGTCACTTGATGAAAATAAGTCACGATCAATTATTATACCCTACGGCGAACGGAAACAGCAAATTTAGTAGATCTAGACATTTTCACATTATTCCTCAAAAGTCACGGCTACGAAAATTATTCTAATGATTTTTTTAATGGAAACAAAAGCATCAGGCTCTGTAGAATTCACGGACGCAGAGCTTGGCGATTTCATTATACCCTAAATATTATCAATCTTTGAAAAATCTTGGTTCAAAAATGTTTGCTATCTCTTTCGCATTCGTATGTCACGTGGTACATCTACGTCGCCTTCACGCGACGTGTGATTTTGGTGCAGGGCCGCATTTTGTGGGGGCATATGCAGGGCCGTTCCGAATCATTGGTAAACTACATTGCCGCAATAAAAAAATAAGTGATAATCAATTGTTATCGCAAATGTACTAGAATTTGAAAAAAATTGCGCATATTTAGTAGATTTAGACATTTTTTAGATTTTCTCTGAAAAGTCACGGCTACGAAAATTTGTCCACTAGTCACGTACTTCAAAGTTTTATCATTAATATTTTTTTTTAATATTCGTCGCCCTCCCCCTGTTTTAATCGTCAAAAGAATCTTTAGAATTTTTTACACGTGATATGGGCAGTTTATATCGGGCCTCTAGAATTATTTAGTGTATAAATTACTCGATAGAAATGTGGCCGGCGTGTCATCTCCATGACGCGCCGTATAAATGAGACGATTTTTAGAATTGTAATTTTTCGTTAAAAGTTCGGTAACTTGGCTTGAATTTTTACCAGTATAGCGGGATGTATTTTTACTTGGTTATAGGCGAAAATCAGTTTATTGTAAAATATTCGGATTCGTGAAAGGCATATGTTAAGAGGACTTATAGGCGAGAAAAAAATTGCTGATTTTCGGGTTTTTTTTAAAGGAAAGACTTCTTTGAGATTTAGGGTATGTTTTTTTATCTACTTTTGGCTGTTACATGGTAATTTTTTTTATTAATCTTCAAAAATGACGGTGGTATAGCACAGTCTTTCAAACGGGTTTCGGTAGATGTTGTCAGACGGCGTGACACATAGAGTCGTGTAGAGATTCGGTCTGTGTGGCTCTCTACTCCTGTAGTTGTTTGTCCGCGGCTTGTCCAGTCTGTAAAGTCGGTAAGGTAGGAAGAGGCAGGAAAAGATTGTGCGTTTCGTCTCGGGTACAGTGACAGACTCATCAGTAGGGCTGTGTCACTGCACCCTGCCCTAGACGCGCTGGGTGTTAGGATCTAGGGGAAAGACGGTTGTATATATTGTAACGCATGCCCCTGCGACCGCTTGTGAGAAACGCTGGAACGATGTGTAAGCCAAGCCGCGTAGCGGTGAGATGGTGGAACTAGCAGGACCGCCACAGTCGGCGGGATTAATCCGAACGAAAAAAAACGAATATTGTTCATTCGTTAACAAGTCCCAGAGTATGAACCAATCAAAAGTAAGACATTTTTTAAATGGCTGAAATGGTGCGCTTTAAA
The DNA here is from genome assembly GCA_951751655.1 of Ophion costatus. NCBI lineage: Eukaryota > Metazoa > Arthropoda > Insecta > Hymenoptera > Ichneumonidae > Ophion > Ophion costatus. Next base: position 3,713,598 of record OX632368.1, read on the forward strand.
ACGCAGATCAAATTTTCAAAAAAAAAGTGACTACACTTTCAAAAATTTGTTTTTTTTTCGATATCATTTAGAGTTGTGTTTCAGACAATACGATTCGAAAGATTTATACCATATTTCATCAGAATCGGTCGATTGGTTTTTAGCTTTAGCATTTTCAAAGATTAATTTGAAAAAAAACTATGCAACAGCCAAAAGTAGTAATCAAACATACCCTAAGTCGAAAAAATTGTAAAGTAACCTTTCGTTTAAAAATAATAATAATAATGACGACCAGCAAATTTTTCCCCACCAAAGGTATCTCTCTCCTTAACGCAAGGCTGATCTAACAAACGTTCGGATTGTTCTATTAATCACCTACAAACGACTGACAAGCGTTTGGAAAGAAAAAAAAAGAATCGCAAATCGTGTCGGTAACTTCACCAAGCTCGACTGCCCTTGCATTTTACCATACGCACGATACATCACCACCGCTACTTATTGTAGCACGAATGAGTGAAAATACGTCAAGATCCGAGCACCGAAAATCCGTTCGTGCAAAGAGTACGCGGAATCAAAGGCTACGATTGGTCGCGGTGGTACACGACGGTTTTGTCAACTACCTTCAAAATCCTTCCATACAAACTAATGGACTCTATCGAACGATCACCAAGCAATTTCTGAAATAAATTTCAGCTAGTCAAAATGGGCACGCCAACCGCAAAAGTCGATTCGTATTTATTTTCAAAAAAAACTACAGAGCTCTGCCAACCGACGCCCAGCCGAAGGGTCCGAAAAAGTTTAAATAGTTCAGATAGATGGCGGTATCTTCGAAAAGGTCGACAAAAGTCTGCTTGTCGATTCGGCCGCTATTAAAGCGCCGTTTTCCGCCTGCCCCCCTCGTTCGGTACAGCACGCGTCGTCGTCGTCGTCGTCGTCGTCGTGTTCCTGGTGCGAAACGTCGCGCAACATAATTAATTCTCGAAAAATGGGTAGATCGAGGTCGCGAACGAAATCGCCGAGCGGCAGCTCGCGTCGTCGTCACAAGAGTAAACATTCCCGAAAGCGTTCGAAATCTCGTGAAAAACGATCGGGCAGCAAGTATTCGGAAAAACCGAAGGAGCGAAGCTCGAAATCGAGGTAGGCGGGGCGCCGTTGTTCTTCGGCGTTGAGCCCCTCCTCTGGTGGAGGTTAATACCGTATCGTTAGTCTGGTTGCTTACAGAAAACGTTCGCACTCGGCGACATCGAGTAGCGGAACGGACGCCTCGGACGACGTTCACATTGTCAGTCATAAAAAGCGCTCCTATCATCGTGAGCGAGATCGTAAAATGGACGAGGTTGAACGTCTCGCCGAGATGGAACGACAGAGGTAGCGACACGAGTCATTTAGTTGTTTTTTTTTCGTTGCTTTTTCTTTTTCGTTCCTTCGGCCGCTGGCGCTGCCGCCCTACACATTTTTTGTTCTTTGTACTCGTGTTGTCAGGAAAAAGAACGAATACGCTAAGAAAGTCCTGGCGACGGCCGCCCTTCGGTAAGAAACACCGATTTTGAGCGCGTTAACTCGGCGAGCCGCGTAACGCCTTTATTTTTGCCTAATGTTTGTCGGCCGTCGCGAGTAGAGAATAGAGACGAAAAGTATTACTCGGAGGCCCGAAACGGAGGACGTTAGAGAGAGGAATAACGATAATACACGGGTGCAGGCGACAGCGCGAGACGGAGCAAAAAATGGTGGAGGAGGAGGCAGCCAAGAGGATCGAGGAGCTGGTGCAGAAGCGAGTCGAGGAGGAACTAGAGAAGAGAAAGGAGGAGATCGAGGCGGAGGTGCGGAGACGCGTCGAAGAGGCCAAGAGGGCCATGGAGCGTCAAATGATGGAGGAGATGGAATGGCGCCAGGCCAAACTCCGCGAGGAGGAAAAACGACGAGAGGTAAGACCGATCCGTAGAAACGTCGGACGATTATAGAGCCGAGAGCGCCGTGATCGTAAAGCTGTCGACTCGACGTTTCTCCGCTCTACTGTCACGGGAGGTGAAACGGATTCGCCTCTGGGAGACGCGTCACGTCGAGCTCGCGAACGCGGCGCTCCGACGCTTGCCCCAACGGGCCTTCTTTTTTTCTTCTTCAAAATTGACCTATGAGCTGCAAATGCGGCTTACGACGTGTTCCCAAAAAACAAGAGAATCTTGAATTTCTACGCCGTCCTCGTGATTTTTGAAAACTCATTACGTGACACGACAACGAGCAGGCTCGAGAAGAAAAAAACAAAAATCGTCGACCGTAGAGCTTTTGTTGTCGCCGTGGTAGAGGCCGCCGACCGATCAGTAAGCGCGAGAGATTAGTCAGTTCTTTATTTCCATATCCTTGCGGGTTTTTTTTTTTACACGGTTCCCCGCTCTACATCGATACCCTTTTACACGTTTCGTTCTTTTGTTAACATTTACCTTTCTTTTTTTTCTCCTTTATGCTTCCTTACCATGCATTCGAAAACTCTCACATACTCGCGCAATTCTTCGATCGGTTTCCCTTTAATTTCATTATTAATTTTTCCTTCTAGCGCTTTCCGCTTGTAGTCTCCTCACCACTTTTCCAAACCATCTACCATTTAGTCGTTTTTTCTTTTATATATACCGCATTCAAGTATGTATTCCAAACTTTCTTCTTCCTCCCTACAACACTGGCATAGGGTATCTGCGCTTCCCTGTCATCTCCTTTTCCTACTTTTGTGCATCGTAACCTGGCCCATGATTCTTCAGTTTTTCCCATTCTTACTCTTTCATTTGTTTACATTGTTTTCGACTTTTGTACTCCCTACCGCACGTCGAATTCACAATTTTTTTCCAGTCTTGTTGTATTTCCCGGTCGGCTTTTATTCGTATAGCTCTTTCGATTATATTTCTTACTCCCTCCGTATTTTCGTAAGAGAGGGATAGAGAGATTGTTATTCGGCCGTTTAAATGAAGCGCGGATATTTTTTTTCCCTCGAGGAGGAATTCAGAGTGTGTGGAACAAAAACATTTAAAAAAAAAACGAATATGTTACATTGCACGGAAATGACTTATGTATTTTTCCGCAAATGATGAAATACTTGTAAAGCGAAAGCTTTGAAAAAGAGCAGCCTCTGTTAGAGCGTGTGTGAGGAGAAAAAGTGGAAAGCGTAGTTCTTAAGGGACAAGCAAGATCGACAGAAAGAAACGAAATTAGCAAATCCCATAGCAACAAACGGCACGACAGAGAAAAAAAAAGAAAAAAAATATATAGGTCGGCTTCCTAAACTGACTACCAATGGAAGATGCCGGTTTTATTCTCACTGCGAAGTGTGCGATTGTCGATGAAGAAGGCATCCCCTGCGTGCTGGCGTGAGAGCTACATTCAGGTATTATCCAATTTATATATACTCATATTTTCATTTAATGCATACAAAATATATAACATTGTTGTCTTTCCTTTCTTTTTTTTACGATCCTTTGCTCCGTCGAGGCCGTCTCTCTTGCTTTCCCGTGGAAAAAAAAACTCCCCCGCGTTCTTATTCTTTCGTCGATGTTTTTTCTTTTCTTTTTTTTTTCACGGAAAACAAAGCCAATAAATTAATATCAATTGAGCGAAGAGTCGTACGAGAGAACGTGTTGTCAACGGAGAAGGGGGACAACGAAAAAAAGAAATCACGCATATCCCTGATAACCTTCCCCACCGTAAAAAGTTCTTAGGATGCGTGACGCGAGGCCCGTTGTCGATCAACGGCTACAGCGGCGCGGCGATACGACCGCGGCCATCATCACCGACAACCACCACCGCCACCACTACCACCATCAACACCACCGTTCCTTTTTATTTCTTTCGTCCGGACGTGTGACGAATGATGCAAAAGACGAGATTGAAAGAAAAGAGAAAATACGAAAGAGAGAAAGAAAAAAAATTATTGGAACCGCGTGGCGGTTCATCGGGCAAATCTGTCGATGCTTCGTGTAAACGTGTGCCGTTGTCGTTGTAGGAGGAAGAGCGGAAGAAACGAGAGGAACTTGAAAGGATCATGGAGGAGAACAACAAAAAAATCGAGGAGGCCCAGAAAAAACTGGTAAGCCGGCTTGTTAAAAGAAAATAGTTTATTTTATTTTTTCTCATTTCTTTTTCGTTAACTCGCTGCTTTGTCTGTCTGTTAGTCTGTTCGGTAAAACTTCTGCAATCGATTTAAAACTAACTTTCGGATGACCTAGAGACTTGAAACTTTAAACGTACCTCAGAGCTGGATGACAATGCAATGTTAATTCCCATTCTTGTATGTCGGTTCGTTTATAACAATTTTATATTTCAGATATGAACGGGTGAAGAGAAACTGAAATAAAACTGAAATTTGCCCCGTGACTTTATCATAATCTCATCAAGCTGTTTAAAATCGAGTGCGAAATTTCACACACCCAAGCCTAAAATGCAGAAAATAATTATTTAGATGATTTTGTTAACCGCGTATTTAAAAAGGACTAAAAAGTATAAAATAATATCCCCTAGCCCCATACAGATTTACAACCTCATACAGATTCCTAACCCCATACGGATTGTCCTGAAAATTTGTGATTGTGAATTTTCAATAGCTATGAAAATACTTGTAAGACTTGAAACGAAAAACGCGGGGCCCATACAATAGATGATAGTAAGGAGTGTAGGGATTAGCTGTCGTTGAGAAAACTCACTCAACAGATCAAATCTTTGGAGTGCAATAAAATTGCTAGCGACTCGGGTGAACAATTCATGCATCAATTACATATTGCACGCGGCCCACGTTTTCCGTTTTAAATTTTACAAGTATTTTCATAGCTATTGAAAATTCACAATCGCAAATTTTCAGGACAATCAGCATGGGGTTAGGCGTCTGAATAATTTTTATTGTTTTGTTATTCCACGAAATTGCGCGAGTTGTGCTAATCGAATGCGAATTGCAGGCCGAGGAGAGACTCGCCATGGTCGAGGAACAACGCCTGATGGAGGAAGAGAGGCAGAAGATGAGAAAGGAACAGGAGAAACGTATCAAGGAAGAGCAAAAGAAGATTCTCGGCAAGAACAATTCGAGGCCGAAGCTATCCTTCACCCTCAAGCCAGTTACGTGAGTCTGTACCGCTCGTGTGCAATCTTGCGTGTGATAACCGAGGCGTTGCGCTGCCCACTACTTCCCCTCTCGAGGGTGCTCATCGCGTCGTCACCCCTGTCCCCCCTGTCCCCCTTCGTTTTTGTTCCTCTCGCGATTCGAGGCCTCGTTAACGGGCGAGGCTTCTCAAACTCGACGTTTCGGAGAGAAACTAGAGAGAAAAGGAAAGAAAACAATAAAAAAAAAAAAAGATTCGAATCGATCGAGCGATCTTGTCGTCGGGCGTCGCTGTCGTCGCCCGGTGCAGCAGGAATCGATCGATCGACGTATCGAAATTCACTAGCGCGCGGTAGCGACAGACGCTAGTCGCTTGGGGGTCGACTCGTCTTCCGTTTTTGTTTTGTTTTGTTTGTTTTTTTTTTTTTTTTAAGTAGCCGCACTCGTGCGTATGAGCGGCCGAGTCGACGCTCAGGCGAATTTTGTAATATAGCGCTTGCCATGATGATTGGTCGCTTTGAGAATTGTATAACGGACACGGCCCCCTTTATTTGTAAGATAAAAGCATTTTTAATAACGTCTCGGATGTTTGTTGTTCATCGTGTGTTTTTACGGTTTGACGGCACTTTCGGCTGTTGGCTGCACGACATTCGCGTCCATCGAGTAATTTTTTTCCCCCACGACGTTAGCCGGTGCCGAGGGACGAGATATTCTTTTGTTCGGTATACCCGGACGATATTTTTTAGCCTCCGCCGCGAAGCAAGGTGGGGGCGTGAGGTTTGTCCAAGATTGGGGAACGTCACCGATCGGCGGATAACTCTCAGCTGCTGCTCCTCTTTCGTTGCAAGACACCAACCACCTCGCGACGTTTCGCCAACTTTCGTCGCGCACGCTTGCCGCCGAATCATCGCTGGGAGCTTCGTCGGAGAGATCGGACGACGAGACGCGTCCCGTGGCTTGCATCTGTCGCAAATATTGCGAGCTACAGCAGGAGGGCGCACTTTTTGTCGAACAAACGTTTATTACGTACCCGAAAGGACGAGGAGGACGGCGTGTCGGCTATTTCCAAGGAACAGGAATCGAGATTTCGAAACTCGTAACCACTCGCGGCCATGTCGAAGGTTTTTTTTTTTTTGGTTATTCGCGCTCTTGATCGCGCTGATAAACTTGTAAATTTAGGCTGAGCCGCAACTCTATTCTATTTTTTTATTTTTCATTTCTCGGTCTACACGCGACAGTCGTTTGTTCGATCTGTCTTTTGTTCTATACGTTTTCATTTCGAGAGACCCGAACCCACGGCGTACATGTCGTCGACTCGCTGCTCCTCCGAGCCTTTGGTCCTCGCTCGACGCCGGCGCCGCTTCCTCGTCGACGTTCCCCGACGCGACGTACCAGCTTTCTCGTTTTTCATCGTACTTGGGGGGTTACTGCTCGCCGCGACGGCGATCTCCCGGACTATGCCGTACTTCTTGTACCTCGTCGCGGCGTTTCTCATCGCCGAATCAATCACCTGTTGATCGGTGTAAAAAGTAACTTGTATGCACGCGTACGAGCAGTTCGCGCAGTCGCGGTGTATGAGAAAACCACCTGAAATTGCAATAATTCAATACCCGTACGTTCTTGTTCGTTAGGGGGCATCGTTGGTAGTCTAAATCCCGATTTTCGATCGGGCCCGGCAAGAGCTTCGGTCGTTATAGTGAACTTGAAGGGAATCTGTTTTTGCCAAATAACTCTCCCATTTTTAACTTTTTACTAAAAACGGTCGTAATTGAACTTCTAGGAACTTCAATTCTCTACACCTTTGTTTATCACAATTTTTGTCTCTGATCGATATTTTCAGTGGTAAATCAGAAAAAGGGAGTCCTTTTGTTGGCCGAAGGCACACCGCCGGCGCGTCCTTTTGTTGGACCAAATGCCGATGACGACTGCGTCTCGGGTACGCAGGTCGATGAAGTTCCGTTACAAAAAGTGCCCAAAATGGCAGGAAAAATTTTTCATCCTGTAAACTTGTACTCTGGGGTTTTCGATGGTGCTGATAACGAATCTGAACTAAAAATTCAGAAATTCACAATGACGAAAAAATATGGCGAATGAAAATACAAACAATACAGATTGATTTAGATTAAACTCCGTACTCAAGCTTCATATATTTCCACCTATTTATTGTATTATGCTCCATGTTATTGAATTCACCATGAAAAATTCCTTCATTTTGAGTTGAGCATCACACTCAACGTCCCCGAAAACCCCCGAGTACCACGATTTATCCAAACCGAGCTGTTTTTTTTTGCATTTTCGTCCGCCATTAAACATTTTTTAATTTTGTGTTCAGATTCGTAATAAGCGACCTCGAAAATCCCAAAGTACCAATTTTTATCTAAATCGAGTAAAATTTTCAATTTCGGTCCGCCATTCCAGCGCCGCCATTTTGAATTTTTAAATTTAAAGTTCACATTCGTAATAAGCGACCTCAAAAATCCCCGCGTACTAATTTTCATCTAAATCGAGTAAAGTTTTTGATTTTTCTCCGCCATGTTGGCGCCGGCATTTTGAATTTCCATATTTTGACTTCAAATTCGGGTTCAGCGAGCCCAAAAACTCCCGAGTGAGGCTCCGATTTCAAATCAGAGCAAGTTAAATAGGGAAATAAAGTTTGACGCACGATTGCGTCAATGCCACACAGGGCATGTTATATGTTGATCTTGGGGGAAAAAAGGCAAGGACCAAAGTTGCAGAGAATTTCATTCCCTACAAATTCGTTCATCCTTGTTTACGCGCTAAAGTTGAAAGTAAACGAAGCAATGCAATAATTTCATTCCACTGCCTTTTTTAGACTTAAACTGGAAAGTATCGATCGTAGACAAAAAATTGTTATAGCCAAAATTGTAGAGAGTTAAATTTCCTGCAAGTTTAGTTATGGCCATTTTCACCGAAGAGTTGAAAAGGGGCGAGTTATTCGATAGAAACAAATTCTCCTTAAATTGTAGGTGGCGGCTGAAGTTCCTGCAGAATCCTATCGAAAATGTGGCTGTAGATTAGCAATAACGTCCCCTAACGATTGGAGGTAGCAAATACTGGTACTTAATTCTTGCAATTTAAGATGTAGATCGCGACTGGAGCAGAGAGCGGATCACCTGCTTAGTGTCCTTTTCTGCGATTCTCCTCCCCGGTGTCAAGGACTTTTGAGGCTTCGGGGAGCGGAGTTGCGACCCGATTATCGTCGCGGGCTTTGGTGACTCGGAGGTACAGGCCTCGCCGTTCTTCTCCTCCGCGGGTGCTTCCGTAATCGATTCGACGCAAAGAAGAGAACTTTTGGAGGTGCGTCCAACGGGAGCGGAAGTGGCGAGGGTGGTCGCGCTGCCTCTAGCTGCGTGCCGATTCCGCATACCGGTGGGAGACGCGTCAAGCTTGCAACGAGCGACAAATTCTCGATCAAGTCGCAGCTCCAATTCCTCGATAAGGTCGACTATGACGGGACCGACGTAACCTCGAGACGCCGGTTTCGCGGTCCTCCCTAAAGAGATGACCTGCCACATTCGGACGAGTCGGATGGGGCTCCTCTCTCTCTCTCTCTCTCTCTCTCTCTCTTCCTCTCTCTTTCCTTCTCTCTCGAACAAACTCTCACGTACACTCGATCGGCAATGTACTCACGTTCGGGGATTTGGCGAGAAAGTATGGGGGGAGTACCGCCACCGGGCGTTTTTTCGCGCACGCTCGTTATTCGTGTACCCTGTAGGGAGAGAGCAGCTGCCGGATACGGCTGACAATTGTTGGGCATCTTCTGCCTATATGCCAACTCGAAGAGGCCCGTATCGGCATTCTTCTTCTCTCGAAGATCAATGACGACTGGGAAAAAAAGGAAGCGAGCGTGAGTCTCGTAAGGCGTGCACGCCCGACAATGAAATGCTTCTTCTCAGGCGTCCTTGACACTCTCACCCTTGATGGTGTCCTCCATGACGCTTTTGCAGAGTCGCGTTGTAACGCTCGAGGAGTAACTCATGTCCGGATGACTGTTAATCTCGATCAACCAGACGGAAAAGTCCTCCATCAGCATAAAATCGGCCCCGTAAAGCTCGAAACTATTTTTCCGACGATCCATCGCTTCCTGACTCGCCAATAGAGAACCGACGAGACTTCGCCTCATTCCCGGATATATCGACTCGTCCCAGGCGTTCTCGTGGCCGCGGGCTCTGCGAAGATTCCTCCGATAACAAAGCAGCACCCTAGTCTCGAACATCGCGCCCCCTATGTTCCTGCCGCTTACTTCAAATATTCCTTCAAGGTCGTAGAGTCCCACATGTTGTCGGCGGGCAAGGCCGGATCGCGATCCGGACTGTTGTCGTATTTGCACTGAACCGCGTTGTTGCACAGGTGTACCGATTCGTGATAATCCTCGAGACGAAAATTTTTCGAACAAAAACGTAGATAACTCTCTCTGCGATCGAAACGAGAATATCTTATCTTTCTTTCTATCTTATCTTTCATACTGTGATTGCAGCATTTACGCGGATGATCTACAAGTTTTCCTAAGATGTACTGTGGCAGATATAGATCGCTGTATAGCCAAAATTAACATGGACGTTATATTGGTCAGGATCTCGTGCCAAGCTTAATGGACTTTTATCAAACGATGATAAGACGAATGCTGATATGTTTGAAAGCAGGTTCTTTGTCAGAGCACTAGACTCGTCGAAGTTACCCAATATTCTAGGTGGCAGTTGCGTGATCGTGCATCGGAATCCGGTGAAAATATTAGGAATTTGGTTGGATGATACCTTGTGTTGGAAGAAACAAGTCGAAATACGTCGAAATTTCCTCTCGAAACATGTCGGCCTAGATTTTGCATTTATTTTACTACTGTTCCTGTTTAATGAACGTAACAGCAGAAGAGTACAAAATACTTAAGGCCGCCCTAAACTCGTGTGTGCGATATATCTTTGGAGTAAAATGGTTTGAGCATGTGACGCTACACTAGGCAATGCTCACTTGGCTGCGATTGGATTCAAGGAGGAAATACTTCACGATGTGCCTAGTTGCCGAGATCCTTCGCACAGAAAGTCGCACATATCTCAAGTCGCCGTTCAAAATAAGTGGTAAAAGATAGTACACGGTTTAAAGGGAAAATTTGGAGGCTACATTAATACCACGTTTCTGTACAGAATATTTAAGTCGTGCGTTCCATATCTCTGCGGCATATTGTTGTAATGAACTTCCGCCAAATATCACGGCTTTGGGGATGCCAGATTTTAATGAAACAGTTAAGGAAATGCTTGCTGAGGGTACCCTCCAGATAATGCAGGGTTTCGAATGGCTTGCTTCTTTCCCTTGCTTATCTTTTTTTATTTTATTATCGTACTCTTGTATCTTATGTTTATTTTATTGCACTGCGTATTCGTTTTCATTTTGGTGTCTTTCATTTTTTTTTTATATTGTTTTTTCATTATATAGAGTCACCTATTTCGTCTTTGTTTCAAGTTTTTCTTGATTTATTCTTATTTCTTTGGGTAAGATGTATCAAATATGAGGATTGCGTGCCAGAGGACCCTGCATGGTTCTAGTGAACTGATTAATCTATCTATCCGTCTGCCCATCTCTCGCGCGCTCACCTGTACATCCAGAGGGTCAACGGTTGAGCGCACGTTACGATGAACCACTGTCTTATGTCGAATTTCGTCCGGTGGATCAGCATTGGTCGTTCTGCCCGTGTGATAGTTCGATCGCGTTTCAGCCGCGGCGCAAATATCGTCGCGGTACACGGATCAGAGAAGACAACAAACAACCAGAGAGGCCGCTAGATAGTGTTAATATTTACCAATGTACTTTTGTACGACGTAACGAGCGTCTGTCTTGTTTGCGGGATCGATTCGCGTCGCGACATCTTCGAGTTTGTCGATTAGAATAATTCCTCGTCCGCGGCTCTTGTTGCCGGGCTTTAGTATCCATATGTTCATTGTACCGTCCATGTCCAATTGTTGCCAATACTTTCGCATTTTTTTCAGAACGTGCCGAGAAGCGAGATAATATTTCTGAGCGCCAAGGAACAACGATGAGACGATATATATGTACATCTGTGTATTCGCAGTGACGCGCGAGCATCGCGTACTCACTTGGAGAGCCGCCGGGTCGTTGCGAATCGCCTCCTCGCTGCCGTTCTCCCGCACGATTTTGTAGTACCAGCGAATGAACTGGTCCCATTGGTGGGACCAGATTCTCTCGACCTCGCGATCAATATCCTCGTGGGAGCGGCCACTGATGTACTCGGTGCATCTGGCAATGGCGAAATCGAGGGCCTGTTTGAGTGGTAGCGTCGTCGTCGTGTCGACGGAAACGTTATTCGCCCGGACGTCGCTCTCGTCCTCCATCTTCTCGACCAGCCACTTGAGCAGACTCAGACAAGCCGTGAAACTTGAGACAAGCAGACTCAAGCGTGAATAGGCGAAAGAAACCTTTCGAGTTGTGCGAAGTCTACGGTCGTTCTGTATCGCTGATCATACCGGAAGTCTTGGACGAAGGCGTGCATCTGGTCGCACTGAGAGACGTTGTAACAGCGGGGAAAGAGAATTTCGGCGACGTCGGCCTCGTAGTACCAATGCATCTGTCCGACGTTCGAGCATAGTCCAATTTTCGAGGTGAAAGTGGCACGGCAGTAACGATTGAAGATGGTCGATCGGTTGTCACGCGAGGGCCAACCCGCCCACTCGGATCCCGAGTTCCACAAAAAGTCTACCCTCACGTCGGCGAGCATCCTCGATACGAGCAAACGCTCGCTCCGGGGGTCCTTGAGATCTCCGATACCGGCCAGAAGTACCACCGGACTCGCCTCGAGCAGCTTACCCATCCCCCCGCGAACACCTGAAAAACAATCAGGACAACACGCCCGCGCGTCATCGCAACGTCATCTCGCATTGCTATCGAACCTGCTGACGCTGCTCCTTCGTCGTTGCGCTCGTTGCTCCTGGGTCCGCTCGCGCTGCCGTTGTAAAATTTTTCGCACCATCCCCTCGCCAGCATCGACTCGCGTATCACTCGCGATTTTCCGTAAATCATGAAGGTACGGTGCGAATCTATCGCATCTCTCACCATCTTCTTTATACGAAGAAAACGCTCCTGGAGCGTCGTTGGGAGAGGCGCCATCTCGGAAGACTCTGGAGGGAAATTTCGGTCTCGAGTTTGCAACGATGCAACGAAGCGATTTTTTTTTCTTCGATTTTTCCATTTTTACGCTTCTTCTCACTTTAAACGCCAAAAGAAGGCTGTTTTCAGGATTTTTTTTCATACGTTTACATTATAGATATTGATATAAAAGTTGTTACACTTTGTAAATTCACTTTCGAAATACATACAAATATTTTTTATGTATACGTGTAACCCAAAAAACTTTAAACGCGTTTTTCTCGAAACAACGTTTTTTGACGGCTTGTTGATAAAATTTTCGAAAGTATTGAATTGATCCTTACGAAATTTTAACCACATATTCTTCATAGCTATATCGCATTTGAAGGGTTTTTTAAATTTCAATATTTACCACTTATGGCCAAAAACTGTGAATAAAAACGTTTTTTATCGAAAAATGTCCGCCATTTTGCAATTTTTGCATATATCAAAAATGGTGTATGATATGCGCTATAGCCATTAACATTCTGAATCTAAAACCGTTTGATTTTTTGTTTCGGATGATCCATATTCGAGATTTCATCAACAGCACAGACCTACAATTTTTAAGAACATTTTTTTAACTACCATTTTCGTCTACGAATAGTGACTTAAATAAATAAATAAAAAAATTAAGTGTATTAAGTGTAACAACTTTTATATCAATATCTATAATATAAACCTATAATAAAAAAAATGAAAATAGGCTTTTTTATCGTCTAAAGTGAGAAGACCCCTTGTAATCAAGCACATTCCGCTTGTAGGTGCCGATAAAAGATCGCGGGAAACGTTTCGAGGGATAGCGGGAAACTGAACCCACCCTTATTAGGCGGTGAAAGTTTTAAAAAATCGTATTTTCCACGCTAGAGAGATGGTCAATTTCATCGTTTTTTGTTTTTTCAACTTTTAACCGCCAATAAGGGTGGGTTCCGGTGAATGATATGCATAACGCCAATGAAAAAAATGGACAATCTTCCTACCGTGGAAAATGCGATTATTTAAAACTTTTACCCTCCCCCTTCCCGATAAGAGTGGGTCCGGGTAAATGAAAATCGTTCAATTATTTTGCTGTCTTGAGAGTGAGACTGCCCAAGATGAGAATTGGCAACGTCTCTGCTATGTGAAATGTTTTTTTTCAACTTTCACCCCTCGAAAAGGGTAGTTCCGGGTGAACGCAAGTCGTTCCATTTTTTGCACGCTTTTCGAGGGTCAGGATACCCATAACGCCAATAAAAAGTTTGGCAACCTCCCTATCGTGCGAGATACAGTTTTTACTTCAACATCTACCCCCTAATGAGGGTAGGTTCTGTTTGTCGAAATGCCTTAAAATGTTTTTTTTTACTATTTTTCATAGGTACCTGGAAGCGGAATCCGGCATAAATTACTTAAATATGAAAAATTGAAGAAAAAAAACAGGAGCGTTTCTCTGCAAACTATAGATCCATGAGAGCTACAGAGAGAAAGGCGCCAAAACTTGTTCAGCTCTCACCTTCGAGGGCATCCTCGGTGGTCGACCGCGTCGCCGATTCCTCTGGTGCTCCATCCTCGTGGCTCATGGATACGACTTTTTTTTCTCTTCCTCGCAATTGATATTTAACCTCGTTGTCTCGACCTCTTGTTTCTCGGCGGCGTCTTGATCGTACATTCGAGATGGAGAAGAAAAAAAACAAACATGCACCGAGAATTTAGTGCCACAGCCCTCGAGAGAGAGAGGATGCTCGAGCGTGTCCCAACGTCCGACTGATATGAGGCAACACGCGTCGAGACTTCCTCCGTATATATATCGCGACAGCGAGGAGGCTCGGAGTAGGAATTGCTTACGAGCAACGTACCAGGCACCTCCTTCGCTCTCTCTCTCTCTCTCTTCTCTCAGCGGGGTCAATTTTCTCTTCAAGGAGGTCCGAACGAGGTCGGTGGGTCGCGCGCGTTCACCCCGCGACCCACTTACGCCGTGGTTCACCTACCATCAATTTATCTCGAAAAAAAATTCCCACCCCGTTTGTGACAACGAATGGAAAATTGCTTCCGTCGGAGAGTCAGATTAATTTTACAGTTTGGTGCTCGAAATTGTGTGTCACGCGAGGACTCTTCGCGGACGAGGTTATCGTGATCCGCGCCGGCGGCGGCGGCGGCGGCCTCGTTTCGTCTTGCCTTCGATACGAAGGGTGCAAATTTCCTCGCACATCCTCGACACGAACCCGTCAACGATGAATCCCTCCCGCCAATCGCCCCCAATCTACCGTCGATTGTCTCAAAGTGCGATACGCTTTTTTTTTCTTACAATTCGTTACCTCTCAAGAACAAAATGTTACGAGCGAGATAACGAGTACAAATTTATTGATGACATTTTCGTACAGAAGGAAGAACGAGGGACGTTTCTCGTCGGCGACGTAACTCGGAAAGCGTAAAAATGGAATAATTCGAATGAATGAGCGCAGAGGAATGTCTCGAAGGGGCTTGCAGATCGCGTTACGTACACCGGGGAAGCTCGTCAGGCCTAATCTGCTTCAAACTTTGCCCAGTATACTCCGAACGTAGGCGCGCTTTTTGTGGGAGGATCGTTTAACGGCAAATTTGATGCATACGAGAACGAGTATAGACGCGGAAGCAACGTACAGCATAACGCAAATGCTTATATCGAAAATGGTAAAATCCCAGCCGAATTTTTTGCCGTTGACGCGTTGCTCGTATAAGTTGATCAGTCGTTCGTCCCGTAACTCTTTGGTCGCGCGTTCGCCTCTCGGGAGATCGGCCGGGGCAAATTTTGTCGCGCCATCTTTGCTGTACTTGACACCCGAGCGTGAATATTTTTTCTTCAGATAAGCGAGCACCTCGCTCGTGTTCCATCGGTTATCGGTGTCTCTGCAGCTTGGACAATCGATCCTCGAGGGATAACGGATTTTTGGATAGATCGGATCTTCGGTCTCGTCACCGGCGAGTCTCTCGTTGACCTCGTTGTGCGCCCTCCAGAGCCAAAGCACGCTATCGTCCGCGCTCGCGACCTCGGTCATGCGATTTTTCTCCGCCATAGCGAGAAAGTGTCTAGCGCAATCGGCGCAACCGAAGAAATATTCAACGTAAGCGCGTATGGCTCTCAAAACGCGCGTCGGATCTACAGTACGATCGGAGCCACTGGCGCTGCTTTTCACCGCAAAATCGACGGTCAGCGTGTGAAAGAGACTCCACAGACCGCACGGATAGCCGCGGAGACCGGGCTTGCTCGATTTGCAGCCAATCCACCGATTGAGCTCGGAGTAGACGGGCGCCATCTCTTGCTCGCTGGAACGTACCAATGCCGCGAAATCCTCGCCGCTCGTCGCGTTCTTCGCACCAATCACGAAACTTATCGTGTCGAGAAACATCGAGTCTCCGGTGCCGGTGCTCTTGGTGGGAAAATGCGATGCGAGTACGCTCGTAAAATTCTTCAGGGCGCTCATCCTTCGTCCCTCGATGAGTTTCGTCATGGAGATCTCGTGACCGAAGGAGAATCTGAGGGTGGCCTCGAGATCGGCGCGATAAAGAAAGTCACCGTTCTCGCGAGTCGCGTCGCTTGGAGTCACCCGCCGAGAAGCGTTCACCGTCGCTGCGGCAACTTCCGGTTTAACGACAGATACCTCGATACCGCGCGAACGCATGAATTCCACTACGGCGTTTCTCACCGCCGCTCTCGTCGGTACTCGCAACGCGGCTAAACGTTTTTGCGTACCGTCCCGACCGTAGGCCACCAAGCTCGGAAATCTCTTGATCTCGTGCATCAGGCACAGCGGCGAATTGTCGGAATGTACAGAGCGAAGTACCAAGCTCGTCGCGTTCCTCAGATCCAATATTATCTGCGTTCCTAGATAGGAATCGGTCTCTTCGAAGATGAAAAAAAAGTAGCGCACAGCATCGGGTACACCGTCCCAGATGTTTTTAACCTCCGAACTTCTGAAGGGCGTTATATTGGGCCATTTGTCGCCCCGTCCCTCCTGCTGCTCCTTGCGCAGCTTTTTTGCCAGATTGGTGACCAGCTCCTCCGCGTCCTTTCCCTTATCCACCTCTGTGCCGAGCTTGCCGAGCTTCTCCTCCGGGCTGAAGTAACGCACTTCGGGATAGTGCATTATCTCGTACTCCCTGCAGAGAGGATTGTTGTCCTCGTCGGCGCAATTCAGAGCCGCTATCGCCACCGTGTCTCGCCAACCTGTCGAGCATAGTACGCGCTTAAGGTCGTCTCTCGTCTTCTCTCGCTGCGTCTCGACTTACCTCGTACGTCCAGCGCCAGCGACTTCCAAATAGGCGCGAAACGTCTACAAAGCCCGCACCAACTGTTGTAAAACTCGACGAGCCAGGCACGCTCGCTTCCGTACACCGTAGACTTGAAATTCGTCGAATTTAGAACTACAACGGAGTCGCTGGAGTTGTACAGACCCTGAATTTGCAACAAGCTGCTGTAAGCGTCGTCAGAGACGGAACCCGCGTTCCCGGATGACGCGGTGGGTTGGAGCCTCGCGGCGAAAACGACGCACCACAAGCCGCCACCCAGAAGAAACGACGAAAGTAGCCGCAGGGGACGGCTTCGCCTCCGACAACGTGAAGCCATATTGACAGCTTGGCCGTCGCGCCTCGTCGCGCCTGGTGTCACGACGCGGCGGACGAGAGACACGCGGGTTGTTGCCATACAACGCGAGCAGACGACGGACCCACCGGCTTTAACGTATTTACGTACGACGCTGTGTCGTTTCGAACACGAGTCATTTAGGTTGCGCTCTCGTTTCACTCGCTCTTAGCCACCCCGCACTTTTCGTTATCGACGGTCGGTGATAAAGAGCACTGCCGGCAAATTTCACCTACTCTTTGTTACGACACATTGAGATTGTAGGGCGTATAACCAGCAAATTGAAATAAAATATCAGTTCTCAACATGAACGTTACAACAAAACAAACAGAAATGCTATTATAACTTCATTTAGGGGGGGGGGCAGAAATGCTGTATGAAATGTATAAACAGCAAATTGAAATAAAATATCAGTTCTCAACATGAACGTTACAACAAAACAAACAGAAATGCTATTATAACTTCATTTAGGGGGGGGGGGGCAGAAACGCCCCCCCCCCTAAATGAAGTTATTTCCTACTGAATTTATGGAGTGGTCTACTTGGACAATAAAAACCTAGAATTGTTATTCTTATTATTTATTTGATATTTTCCCACTGGGGCGCTGCCCATTCCTTTAACTCCTTCGTTGGCAGAGAGAATTTGACAAGTGCCTAAAATGGCAGGAAATTTTTTTAATCCTGAAAACGTGTACTCTGGGGTTTTTGAGGGTGCTGATTAGGAATCTGAAATCAAAATTCAGCAATTCACAATGACGAACAAATATGGCGAATGAAAATACAAATAATACAGATTGATTTACAATTAGATGAAACTCATCGGTACTCAAGCTTCATATATTTCCACCTATTTATTGTATTATGCTCCATGTTATTGAATTCATCATGAAAAATTCCTTCATTTTGAATTCAGTATCACACTCAGCGTCCCCGGAAACCCCCCGAGTACCAAGATTTGTCCAAACCGAGATGTTTTTTTGCACTTTCGTCCGCCATATTAGATCCGCCATTAAATTTTGTTTGAATTGTGTGTTCAGATTCGTAATAAGCGACCTCGAAAATCCCAGAATACCAATTTTTATTTAAATCGAGTAAAATTTTCAATTAAATTGTTAGGGGATTCTTTTGCAAAGTGGTAGGATTATTGAGTATTGTTAATAAATGGAACCATTATTTAATATATCCAGGACAATATGTGGGCCACCATTCGCACACCGTTAAGGAGGTTGGAAGGTTTGCCACGACCCAAGATTTAAAAAATATATGTATATGTTATTGACTAGACTATACTGAGTCTTTACGAATGTTGACCTTTTTTCACCACAAAACTCCAGTGATGAGTAATGGTTCAATGTATGTCATTTTCCGTGCCGTACGATGTTCACGCTACGGGTGATGTTATTTTTTTTGCTAGTATCTTTTTTCTAGTACTTTTTTCGACCTTGTCCCAGCGAATACTCAAAAACTTATCAACCGAATTTCAATTTTGTTTTACATTTATTTAATCGCTGTGGCCAAGGTTGTACGTCGCCGATTTTTTAAATTTTGATAATTACTATTTTTAAAGACTGCTTGAATACGAAAGAGGGCCTAGAAAATAGAAAAATGTCCAAACTGTCTGCATTTTGTTAAAAAAAATAACCAAAATAAAACAGCGGCCAAAGAACCAAGAACCGAAAAAAAAAATAACCAAAATAAAAAAACGCATATCGATATCAACATTTGTACAGATATCGATAAATTGACTTTTTATTTACAGATAACCTTTCATAAAGATATCGAAGGGACAATGAAGAGAATTTCTTTTTTCGTCGTCAAATTCGGGCACATATTTCGATTAACTTTAAAGATTTTTTCATAAAAATTGGTATTAAACTAGATAGATATATACTTCATAAAATGAGTATAAACCCAATCCTTTCAAAATTAGTTATGCCTATTTAAAAAATTGCAATAAGTGGTGATAAAGCACCCGTTCCGTAACGGAATAGAGGGGGGGGGGTGTTTAGCCCCAGCATTACGGTCCTGTTACCTGGGGGAGGAGGGGGGGGGTCCAACATTGGGAAATTTGGTGTTATGTAATTTGTGTATGCCCCCAAATGCACTTTAGAAGGCTGTGTGCCATACCTACGACGTTTTTAAAGATTAATCAAAAATACAATCTATAATAGACAAGAGTAATAATAAAAATACCCTGTCTAAAAAAATGCGAAGAAATCCTACCTTTAAAAAAATCATGAAAATCAGCCAATTATTTTCTCGCCAAAGGTATCTCCCCGCTTGAAAATATTGTTTATTCGGACACAGCTGTTCGGACCTGCTTCTCCGAGTCACGGTCTCGCATACAGATCTTGCAGGTCGATAGAATTTCAATGGTGCGGGTGGTAATAGTAGGTGGGGATGGTAAGAACATAAGCTGAGTATTCTGTCATTCAAAGTATATGGTTACCACATATTGTGGTCAATCGCGTGCAATAAGCGTGTTAGGGACTTACGATTTCCACTTCCACTTCCACTTCGCTTTCCAAGCGAAGATTTACAGAGCTCGGATATTTTATTATACGCGGTTATTCATTATATTAGGTCGCGCATGAGGCAAAATTCACTCCAGGAAAATATGAAACAGATTTTTTTTTATGTCTAAATTGGCGAACCAATAAAATTTTGGTTATTTCGCTACATTATACATTTTGTCTGCGATTATTTTATACCTGCACAACGGCAACTATAAATACGGGTGTTAGATTCTCTGGTTAGTCTACAACGAGAATGCGGGGCTATTGTCGTACAGACATTCCTCGATTACAGCGACTCTAGCGGACGGCTTCGGCAAGGGAGCCATCCCCCACCACTAGAGTTGCAAGACCTGTATGTAAGCCACGATCCAAGGTACCCCCCACCCTCCAAGTTTCCCAACGTGTATGTAATACCGTGCATTTCGATGGTATCGCGTTCAAAGATCTCGTGCCGTTCCAGATGCTTTGTTTTTGTTTTTGTGTCTCTCTTTTCGCGCGTATCCCTCTGTGACATTCGAGCCACGAGCTTGGACCAGCTGCTCCGGCGCACGCGTCCAGATAACGCGGTGACGCGTACGCTCATACGCCATCAGTGAATAGCCGTACCATTTATTTACGAAACAAAAGAGATATTGTACCACACACACGACGGGGCCGGGGGGCCGGAGATTTGACGAACGCGCAAGAGAGGGGGCGGTGAGAGAAGGCGTTGCGATTGGAAGCGTCATGAGAAACGCTGATCCGTTATTTACGACCGTCGTCGCGTATTTTTGACATTTTTCGACTGGCGTGAAAGCGTACAGGGATCAATCATGGAGGGCGGAATAATGTCGAGTCCTGAGACAACATTGACAAATTCGGAATACGACGAGGAGGATGCGGCAGCCCTAAGGGGATGCTGCAGCCCAAAAAAGCGAACCTACAGATTCATCGGACTCGCACTAATGTGTTTTCTCGGATTCGGTAAGATCTATAAGTTTCTTCAATCCACTCAAGAGAAGAAAAAGAAACAAAATAGCTCCATGCTTTCCTGACAGGTTCGTACTTTTGTTACGACAATCCGGCCGCGCTTCAGAAATACTTTAAGAAGGACCTGGATCTGTCAACTCGGAATTTCGTTCTTCTCTACTCGATTTACTCGTGGCCGAACGTCGTATTCTGCTTCATCGGTGGATTTTTGCTGGACAGTGTCTTTGGCATACGTTTGGGAACTATGATATACATGGGACTGAGCCTGGTGGGTCAAGTGATTTTTGCAACAGGCGCCGCTGTTGACGCGTTCTGGCTGATGATGCTTGGCAGGCTAGTCTTTGGGTAAGCATCACCTCCCCCCAATTCTTTTGTGTACGCCGTTCCTAGCTCTATTTTTTTTCCAGAATCGGAGCAGAGTCGCTGGCCGTGTCGCAAAACAATTGGGCCGTTCTGTGGTTCAAGGGTAAAGAGCTCAACATGGTGTTCGGTCTTCAGCTGAGTTTCGCGCGTCTCGGCTCTACCGTCAATTTTCTCGTCATGGAGCCAACGTACAATTGGGTGGCGAGCTCGTACGCCGGACCTAAGCGCATCGGCGTTGTCCTCTTCGTTGCGTCTCTCACTTGCGTTTTTTCCATGATATGCGCGGTACTTCTCTCGCTGATGGACAAACGAGCAGAAAGATTGCTGCGACGCGGCGGCGGGCCCAGGGACGACAAGAACGAGGTCGTTCGCCTCAGCGACGTCAAAGATTTCAAGGCCGTTTTTTGGCTCATCACGGTCATATGCGTCGCCTACTACATGGCCGTATTTCCGTTCATCGCCTTAGGCCAGTCGGTATCGGCGCGCGCACTTGCTCTCTCTCGCTATCTCGCCGATGCTACCTTTCGTATGATTTTTTTCACGCCGGCCTTCTCGCTTTTCAGAGTATTCTTCATGAAGAAGTACAGCATCGAGACGGCCGAGGCGAATCACATCAATTCGTTGATCTTTGCGATATCGGCGGTAGCCTCGCCGATCCTCGGGATGCTCGTCGATAAAACCGGTAGAAACGTTTTTTGGGTCTTTATCAGCATTTGCGGAAGCCTAGTGGCCCATGGACTATTGGCCTTCTCGTACGTCAGTCCTTACACCTGCGTCGTCCTGCTGGGACTGGGCTACTCGATGCTCGCCAGTAGCTTGTGGCCTCTCATTGCCTTCGTTACACCCGAGTATCAACTCGGCACCGCATACGGAATGTAAGCTCGCCTTATCAGTTTTTTGGCTGTCTTTTGTCACTCTTTTGGGCGGATCGATTATTGTGGATGCATTTCGACGAAAGTGTCTCGTGGTTTTCTGGGTCCCTGATATCGTATCTAAAATCAGATTTTCAAAATTCAAAATGCAACATTACAGAATAGTTTGGTTTTGACGAAAATTTGTACTTTTGGATGTTCGTGGTCGCACATCCAAATGTTCGGAATTTCGAATTTCAGCCGTGGCTGAAGATCTGCAGCGTTGATTCATTATAATAGATCGAAACTTCGTCAACCATTTATGGCAAACTATTATCCCTAATAAAAAAATGGAAAAGAATATTTTTAATGGTTTCATATTCTGCTCTGTATCGAACGTTTATTTTTTGTATGTCGATTGTCACTGTTTTATTCGTTTCTTTTTTTCAGAGCCCAAGCCTTCCAGAATCTGGGTCTGTCGGTCGTCTTGATATTGGCCGGTATGATCGTCGATACGGGAGGTTATTTCATGCTCGAGCTGTTCTTCCTCGGATGGCTCTGGAGTGAGTAATGAAGTTTTTTCTTGTTGTACCAGTGGCAAATGATGATGACGGGTAATTATAATTGATTTGGGGTGGCAGTATCGTTGATCACGATCGTCGTTGTATGGATTTCGGATACTGCGACGACCGGCGGTTATCTCAACATGACGCCCGGTGAACGCGAGGTGTACGGCAACAGCATGCCCCCCACTGCTGAATCTCTCGAGAGGGAAAAACTTTTATCCAGCGAATCAACGTCCGATCTATTCGCGGATGATCTCTTGCAACCACAGTCGGATATACGAATTAGAAATCGTTATTTATCGAGGATCGGCGCTGAGGTACACACGCCCTCCGCATTGTACGCTGCTCGTCGACCAATTATTCGAGGCCGCTCTAAATTCAATTATTTTCCTTTCAGCCGCCCTCGTCACGAACAGAGCAGCAGACACCGCCGCCAGTCTACAGACCGCTACGATAATCATACGCGCGCGTCTTCTGCTCCCTAGATGCCAATTTTTTTTAAATCGTTTTATTTCAACCGTGTATATAAAAAAAGTAAATCGAAATTCCATTGACAAAGAATCGCTCGCTGTGTGTGGTGTGTCTTCCGCTCTAGCGCACGGAGCCTTCTCATCTGTGATACATTAAGTTTAACAAGATATATCGTATGGGAACAAGATTTTTTTTTCGTTTTTAAGAGATGATTAAAATGTGTACACGACCTGGTTTCTGCGCGTCTCTCGTCGCTTAATCTTCGCCCTAGTCTACCGTTAACTACTCAGCAGTGTGGCGAAAATGAGACTTTCGCACAATTTTTATGTCGGATGGAAATTTTGATAGATTTATCCTGTAACCTCAGTATTACGGTTCTTGGCTTCACTGAAGCCGAATCTGATATCAGATTTAAAAATTTCACAATGCTGGATACAAATTCGAAAAGTAGCTTGATCCGGGTGCAAATCTGTAGTGTACGGATTTAAAGGTCGGTGAATTGGAATCAGATGTCCAGAATTAAAAATAACGGTCGCCATATTTCGAATAGACGTTGGATTTCAACGGATGTTTGTATCTTTTGGTGTTTGCGGTAAAATTTCAACAATATACCTTTAAAAATCCATAAGTCGTTCGTGTTGTCAAGTGTAATACCGAAATTCTTCTTTATTTTTTGTCCAAGCTCAAAACTGAAGATAATCAATTACAAAATACAAAAATCCTGAAGACGAAAATGAAAAAAAAACCATAGATATAGAAAACAAAAAATCTAAAACGAAGTACGAGAAGATACGAAAAGTGCAAAAAAATGTAGTACAAAAAGTACAACGACAAATATAAAATCGGAGTCAGCAACCGCCACGTTTTCGATTCGTGACTCTGATTTCCGTAGACAGCGCGATATGAAACCATAAAAAAAATTCTTTTCCATTTTTTACTCTAGATAAAAGTTTGCGGTGAATGGTTTACTAAATTTTGATAAATCATAATGTACTCGAGCGGCGATACCCGATCGTCACAGTCGGGGCTCAAATTCGAAATTGGCGACCACAATCATCGAAAAATACAAATTTTCGTCGGAATTGAACAATTTTTTATATTTGTATCCGCCATTTTGAAAATCCGATTTTAGATTCGAACCCAAACAACCCCAAACAAACTATGAGATACTTTCATCGAAGTCAAATGATTTTTCAAATTTGCATCCACCATATTCAATCCGCCTAGTTGAATCTTGAAAACCTGCTTTCAGACTCGAATTCTGCGACCTCAAAAACCACATAATACTCTTGGTCATGAAAAAAAAACTTTCAAATTCTCGTCAGCAATTTTGAATTTAAGAAATTGATTTCGGACACAGCGACCTCAAAGACCGCAATTTATCAAATAACAGTCAATCGGTATAGCAATAACATCGTTGTTTAATGTCCACATATGTGTCATAACGCAAAAGTAGCACGACTTTTATCCGCCCATATGTGTGTCACTCGAGTCAGGGGGTTAAAAATCACCTCTGGAGAACAAAGTTCGGCTGACATAATCATCTTAGCGGAAATGTAGAGAAAGCAAGCAAAGAGCGCTGCTTATAGTTTCATCATATTGTACGCATGCGCCTGTCAAGCCGCGCGACCAGCTGTAAAAGTATACAGAAGGGGGGAGCGTCGACACGTGGGCTCCGTGTCAGACGCATCATCGTCGTGTACCGAAGGACGCGACAAAGAGAATAATGGGAGTTTACGATAATACCGAATCCAAGTACAATGTTACGGGTAGTAGCTCGAGTTTTTCGAAACTTGCACCGAAAAGAACCGCTACAACTGTCGTTACGTTTGGTCAAAGTTTCAACAACAAAATTCCAAAGCACGAGGATGAAAGGAACAAAGAGGAGCCTAGCGTTAGTCTCGACCAACAGAGAAAAACTCTCCCCGTCTACATACTTCGGAAAAAGTGAGTTTTATCGAATATTTGTTCTTGCAATATTGGCGAGGTTGTGCCAATACTCTAGAGGTCCTAAGCGTTATAACGCGCAGTGACCACTTTGGATTTTCAATATGGCCGCCGCGCTCTACCCACGATCTTACATGTTTGCGACTCTAGTGGTAGGGGATGGTTCTGTTGGCGGAGCCATCCGCTAGAGTCGCTGTAATCGAGGAATGTTCGGTGCGACAGGGACAACAATAGCCACACATTCTTGTTATAGCCTAACCCGAGAATCTAAATGTTCCACAAGTTATTCAAAAACGAATGATATTCCTATGCAAATGGAAATACATAAACTTATAAGCTGAAGAGTATAAATCAGAAAAATCTATCCAGTAATTAATTGGCGAATAGCCCATCATCCCTACTATCAAAATCCAAGCGAGCTTAAGAGGGAATGATACCTTATCGCGGTCGGTATAGTAGAGCGATTATAGATTCCCACGAATCTCTGAAACGGCTCCTCAGATCCCGTTGAAACTTTGCCAAACGACGTCAAATAGATAGACGAACGGCTGTCTTCTCAAATTTTCCGAATTTGAGAAAAAAAATGTAGATTGGGTTATCATAAGCCAATCTACATTCTTTTTCTCAAAATCAGAAAATTTGAGAAGAAGAGAGCCATTCATCTATCTATTTGACGTCGTTTGGCAAAGTTTCGACGGGATCTGAAGAGCCGTTTCAGAGATTCGTGGGAATCTATAATCGTTCTACCATACCGACCGCGATAAGGTATCATTCCCTCTTAATAAGGATTAATCGATTTTATTCTTTCATGTTTAACATTCATTCTAGCTCAATGGGTTGATGCCTGGTTGAAAAGTTTGTTATCTTCGGTTTAATTCCCGCGCATTGGTTTTTTCTTTAATGCATATAACTGCAAAAATGCATATTTTAATACATTGTGAATGGCACGTATAATTGTGGTTACTGGTCTCAAGTATTTCTATGTATACGTATACATCGACTGCTATTTTTGCTAACAATAAATATGGAGACATTTTGCACGCAAAAATGATTTCGTGTGGACGAATCCTATAAAAACGATTATCTATCCCTTAAAATTCAAGATGCATGTGGAATGGGAGATATTTATTAATTGCTGTTGTGTAGGTACAAAATAATCGCAGACCAAACGTACAATGTACCGAAATAACCAAAACTTTATTGGTTTGTCAAATTAGACAATTTTTTTTACAATAATTTTTTTTTCATATTGTGCTCGGGCGAATTTCACCTCATCGGCAACCTAATATTAGATCCAACCGGGTATAATAAAATATCCGAGCCATGTTCTTCGCATGGCAAATTAACATTATAAGTCGCTAACCCGTCTATTGCACTCGATTGACCACAATGCGTAGTAACCATTCACTCGGAATCACAGAATACTCAGGTTATGTTCGTACTAGCAAAACAACATTCTTCGATACTAGCGGCATCAAACTGGCTTCAATACGCGAGTCACTTCCTTCATTGAAATCATGGAGCCTAGCGAGGCCTTTCAACTCGTCCCCAAAACGGTACCGAGAAATGATGGCGCTGGGATGCTCCGGCACCTATATGTATATAGATATACGCTAAACATGGGTGCGATCGAAGACAGATCACAGATGATGTACCTAACCCCCATTCGCGTTGCGGAGTAACCCCAATCTAGGATTTTGGAAAGACGTTTTCTTGCCTAAAAATACTTTGGTGTCATAAAAACAATATACAATTGGCTCTGTAGCGAATTTTTTTATTTAAAGGTTCAATTATCGATTTTGCCGCAGCGCCTCGGAGCGCGCGTTGAGTTGCTCGTACAACTTCAAAAGCGTTTTTCTCGAAATCACTTTTTTCAAACTGGGGAGACGGATTACTCGAACACCTTTGCATGCATCGATTTGAAATTTTGATAGTAGCTTCACAATTACATTCTCTATAGGAGTACGCAACCGTTTTTTTTTTTTAAATTAAATGTAAACTTTTTTTTATCAACATTTTACTTCTTTTTTTTGGCAAAAAATCGATTTATTTCTTTCAAAGTGCGCTTTTTTCCAAATTTGAAAACAAATTCCTACGTAGTCCCATAGCTAATAATATATAGATTATCATTTTTTTTTTTAGTTGTTTCAAGTCTTATACTTTACGCGAAAACCGTTCTCCCGTGAAGCTATTTGTAAAAAAAAACCCGTTTTCCAAGATGGGCTCTGTCGCCGCCTGTTTGAGTTTGAGATCTTTTCTCGCTTTAGAGTTTTTTTTTCGAATCGTCATAAGGAAATTATGAATCGGCGGATATTTCGACGTTTGATGTCACGATCGGTCTGTCGTGAGGTTAGAAACTCATCCGATCACTTTCACCTGGTTGACCAATGTATTATTATATGCCGCTGCACCCCAGCGCCATCACCTCGACACACTTTCGGGTGTGCTTTTTTCAACGCCTGTGCATTGGCGGTGAACCTCCTGGTATCTAGGTTCCATGATTGAAATTCTATCGAGTATTCTACCTGTATGCAAGACCGTGGCTCTACCCTTCGAGTGTCAGCTCGTTCCTCCGTCCGATGGCGCTGCGCGACCATCTCCGTTCAAAAATGCAACCGGCACTCGCAAGATGAGACGATAGTCCTCGTTTAACTTTAAAACAAAAATCAAACTTCTGGCCACTATTTTACATTGCCGGCCAGATGGGACGACAGTCCTAAGGCCTTCTTTCTTTGCTAAAAGAGATTTTTTTTATTCCACAAAAGCCACTTTTCGGCATTTATTTCACATTGCTGACCAGTTGGAACGATAGTCCCAAGGCCTTCTTGCTAGGCTAAAAAAACCACTTTCCGCAATAAATCCATATTGCTGGCCAGATGGGACGATAGTCCTATTCGTTTAATTAATACAAAAAACCAATTGGCAATTATTTCAGATTGCTGGAAGAAATTGGCAAGCACGAGAGTCTGATAGTGATCGGTGAGACGGGCAGTGGAAAGAGTACTCAGATACCTCAATTGTTATTGGAGAGCGGTGCGCTCGGAGTTTCCGGTTCCGTAGGCATAACGCAGCCTCGTCGTGTAGCCGCAGTGAGCGTGGCACGTCGAGTAGCTCAGGAGCAAGGTTCGCCACTGGGTAAACTGGTCGGTTACAGGGTTCGTTTCGAGGACGTGACGAGCCAACGAACCCGAATTAAGTATCTGACGGACGGTTTGATGGTTCGCGAGGCGATAAAGGACGAGACCCTGTCCGAATATTCGATTCTCGTGTTGGACGAGGCACACGAGAGATCCGTCAGGACGGACGTGCTTCTCGGTGTGGCGAGGCGGGCTCAACGTTTGCGCAAGCTCAACGATGACAAAACTCGCCGTTTAAAATTGATAATAATGTCCGCTACGATGGATCCGGAAAAATTTGTCAAATATTTCGGGGCTTCGGTCGTTTATCTCGAGGGTAGGCAGTATCCCGTGAAAATCTTCAACTCTGTGAAATCTCAGGAGGATTACGCCTTTGCGGCTCTCGTCACGGCTTTTCGCATTCACAGAGAAGCCCCGCCAAAGTGAGCATCTCCGTTTCTCCGATTAGTCGATGCAGGGGGCGTAATAATATAACGGAATACAAGGGGTCGGTTTTTGCAGCGAGGACATAATCGTATTTTTGACCGGACAGGAAGAGATCGAGGCTAGCGCGGTCGCGGCGAGACAAGCCGCAGCTGCCATCCAACGTACCGAGGCGAATAATTATCCTCGAATGAGCGTATTTCCTCTCTACTCGGCTCTACCGACCGATCGACAGTTGGAAGCTTTCGAAGCTTCTCCCCGGGGAACGCGAAAGTTGGTACTGTCGACGAACGTAGCCGAGACTTCGGTCACTATTGGTGGCATTCGCCACGTGATCGATACGGGAGTGGCGAAGGCTCGTACTCACGATCCCACGACCGGTCTCGATCTTCTCAAGGTCGAGAAAATTTCCAAAGCTCAAGCCTGGCAGAGAAGCGGCCGCGCTGGCCGTGAGGCCCCCGGCAATTGTTACAGAACTTTCACCAAGGAGGAATTTGAGAAAATGCGGGAAACGTCGATACCGGAAATTCGGCGCTGTTCATTGACCGGTGTGACTCTGGAGCTTTTGGCGATCGGAATCGACGCGACGAGCTTCGAATTCATGGAGGCTCCACCCAAGGAGTCCCTTACCGCGGCACTCGCTACTCTGGAAAAGCTCGGCGCGATAAAGAGTGAGTAGGTTGGGGAGGGCCATGTTGAGCAGTCGGGTAAGTTGGGCAATCGAAATATCTGGAAAACTAAGCACTGCACGCGGCTGCAACAAATGGCGGCGAGGTACGGGGGAGGGGAACACGTCACGCCATCGCCCGTTGCCACGCGGCGCACGAGACGGTAACACGGGACGTTTAATTATTTTTGCACCCAGACGTAACGAAAAGCGCGATTGAAAGTTTTCGAAGTAGAAAACTACTACCATCGTATGAGCAATGAATACAGCAACCAGGCGAGCATTTGTACTTAGCAAATTTAACTGTCTGTCGTGATTTAATTGATCGTAATCACGTTGCATACGTCTGATATTTCAAATGCAATTCTTACTTTGCTCAACTTATACCCGTGCTTATCTTATCCCAGTATCGGGGCAGGTCCAGCAAGTTTGGCCTTAGCCATTGACGAGCTATTACTTGTGAAACAATAAGGAAAATAGGACCTACGTCTACATATTTTTTCCCAGATAAATATCCTATTGACCAACGAAGTCTTTCATTTTTATACGGCAGGCTGTCAAGGAATGAAAAGACAATCATTCCAAACATGCTCAACATGCCCTGCCCAACGCTATCCCTGTTGCTCCTGCTGCAGCCCAGTGTCGACTATTTTCCAACGAGAGAAGGAAACGTTTTGTTTTTGCAGCCGGATCGCCGGTTCGTTTGACGAGTATCGGAAGAACCATGTCGCTCTTTCCGCTCGATCCTCGATTCACCAAGATCCTTCTCGCTTCCGTCGAGCACGAGTGTCTCGAGGAGGCTCTGAGCGTCGTTGCTCTCCTCTCCGGCGAGTCCGTCCTGAGCGGCGAGCCTCAGGCGAAACGAGAAGAGGCCCACGCGGCCAGAGCGAGGTACCTCGACAACGACAGAAGCCCGTCGAGGAACGTTGAAACAGTTATCGTTCACTGTGTCGTGTTTTTCGACAGATTCGCTTCGCCGGAGGGTGATCACGTGACGCTGCTTAACGTTTATCGGGGCTACGAGACGATTGCGCCGTCTCGGAAAAAGGCCTGGTGCCACGAGAATTATCTTCACTACAGAAATCTCGAGTACGGGTTCGATGTGAGAAGGCAGCTGGCCCAATTGGCCGAAAGAGCACAACTGAAGAGTTCCAGTTGCGGCAAAAATACCGAATCCCTTCGAAGATGCATGTTGGACGGTCTCTCGGAGAATTTGGCCGAGTTGCAGAGAGGAGACGACGGCTACCTAACGGTAACGATAGACACAGAGTTAGAAAGAAAGATTTGGTTTGATTCGATTTGATTTATGCCCTAGCAGGCTATCGGTCACAGCAGTAATGCAAATAAATAGAATAAACAATAGAAATAGTAACAATAATCATGGCGCAATAATAAAGGTGACGATACGCATAATAATAGTAATGGTAGTAGTAACAATGATAGTAGTAGTGTTGATAGAATGAAGAGGCAGCTTGGGTATACAGTGTGGCAAATCGGCGGCGCGTGTACACGGCGAGAAGAATTATTATGAGAGAAAGAGAAAGAGAGACAGAGAGATTTTATTTATGCCCTCGCAGGCGATAGGGCCAAGCAGTACTACAAATAAATAGTGTAAACAGTAGAAAGAGTAACAATAACCATAGTGCATCGATAAAGGTAGCAATACAGATAACAATGGCAATAGTAGTAGTGACAATATAGATAACAATAGTAATGGTAATAGTAACAACGATAGTACTAGTGGTAATAAAATGGAAATGTAGATTAGGTACGCAGTGCGGTAAGTCGCCGGCGCGTGTACACGGTGAGGAGAACTATGGTGATGTTTACAGGGTGTCCTGTCATGAATGGATAATCCCGCCACTGCCGATAGATCAGATCATGTCCTACTATATGCTGGAATTTCAGTTTAGTAAAAGTCCCACAGTTTTCGAGGTAAAAATCATCTACTTTCGGTTTTTCGCGCGCCATTTTTACGAATGATAACTTTTTTTGACCTAGTTTTAAACATAATACTCTTGGTTATTTGTTTCATCTAGAAAAGTCTTCTTTGTGACCTTAAAGGTCAAAGAAACTTTGTGAAAAAATATCTTATGCAGAATTTTCATACAAACCGATCACAACATCTGACTTTGACAGCCTGCGGTGTAAAAAAAAATGTACTATGCATACTGTACCAATTACTTTAACAAGTTGCTTAGTTATTGTCGATTAATATTATTTGTAGAAACGGCATGCTACACACCATAGGCAGATTAAAGATAAATAACATAAAGCCCAATTTCTCGAAAACCGTGGGACTTTTACTAAACTGAAATTCCAGCTATAGTAGGATATGATCTGATCTATCGGCAGGTGCAGCATAAGTAATTTATAACAGGACACCCTGTGTGTGTGTACATATAC
Organism: Ophion costatus; assembly: GCA_951751655.1. Lineage (NCBI taxonomy): Eukaryota > Metazoa > Arthropoda > Insecta > Hymenoptera > Ichneumonidae > Ophion > Ophion costatus. The sequence continues at coordinate 3,744,709 of OX632368.1, forward strand.
ATATCCGTTGTATATATATACCGTTCTTTCATAATAAGTGCCCAACTTTTTATAAAAAACGGCGCAGACTTATTTGTACTCCTAATATATATGTATATTGAGAGTACAAATAAGTCGGCGCCGTTTTTTATAGAAAATTGGGCATTGCGAAAGAACGCTACCTTATGTTTTATTCAAATTGAAATTGCTTGTTGGGTCACTCCTAATGTAATTGCAAGTTCTTCTTGCGTTTGGCACGAATCTCCCTCCAATAATACGTCCACCTCCGCGTCTTTGTACACTTCCGGTCTTCCGCTACGTTCTTTGTCTTCAACGTAAAACTCACCGTTCTCAACCTTTTGGAACCACTCACGACAGCTTCTCTCACTTAAAGCAGCCTGACCATATGCTTCTACAAGCAATCGATGCGCCTCAGCTGCGGATTTCTTCAAATTAAAGAAGTAAATCAAAAGTGCCCGCAAATGACGCTTTTTCGGCTCAAAACTTGAAATTTTTGCACGAAAAAAATGATGTGATGCTGATACAAAACCGCTAATGTTTAAAGGTTATGGTCTTGCCAGATGTCCAACCATACGAAATGACGTTTCACATATGACAATTTCAACCATAACCTGGTGGGGCCATCTTTTGTCAAACGGCGGAGACTTACTTGTACTCCCAATATATATATATATATATATATAGATTGTGTCAAAGCGACATTTATTTCATGCTCTGGATCAGTGCGGTTCCCCAGAGCACCGTGCAGAAAAAAGACACAACTCAGTATAAAAGAAGTAGTAATAATAATAATAGTTTCGACGATGTTGAGAAATGAATGGTATAACATAACACATACTAAAGAAAACGAAGGAAAAATGAAAAAAAGAACAGAGTAGTGTCTCGTCGTCCGGTTATCGGACGAATAAACGTATGTTATTCGTCCGGATAGTGGCTCAGTTCACGCCGTATATCCAGTAGGCGTACATATTATTGTGATTCGTGTATGCTAGTATCCGACCGGATAAGATATATATAATTGTCCGCATAGAATGTATTGAATTGTATTATTCGGCAGAATAACGTACACGTAGCCATCCGAACAAAATCTTTATAATTTAGTTTGGTTTGGGTTGGTTGGTTGGGTTTGTTTGGTTTCGGTTGGTTGGTTTTGTTTGGGTTTGGGTTTGTTATTTTGTGTTTGTGTTGGTTTGTTTGGGTCTGTTTGGATTCGGTATGTTGGTTTTGTTTGGGTTTGGGTTTGTTATTTTGTGTTTGTGTTGGTTTGTTTGGGTCTGTTTGGATTCGGTTGGTTGTTTTTGTTTGGGTTTGCGTTTGTACGTTTGGGTTTGTGTTGTTTGAGTGTGATTGTTTGCATTTGGGTTTGATTTATTTGGGTTTGTGTTGTTTGGGTGTGATTGTTTGCGTTTGGGTTTAATTTATTTGGGTTGATTTGTTTGGGTGTGTTTGTTTGGGTTTGTGTATTTGGAATCGTTTGTTTGGGGTGTTGTACAGAATTGAATAACATACGCTTATTCGTCCGATAACCGGACGGCTAGACGCAGCGAAAAAAGCAACTACTTGTTAGACTTGAACATTTGGTAGCCAGTGGAAGAAAAGAAGCAGGGCACAATAACGCACTGGAAAATAGTCATTCAGGCCGGCCCTAAAGGCCAGCACATTAAGGGCGGGGTGAGGTTAATTTGGTGAAAAAGGCATGTTTTTAGGATTTTTTGTTGACGATATAGATAGTGTTAGTTTATTCAGTCAATTTCCATATAGTAATACAACATTAAAGAATATTTTCCTAAATTTTCACTGCAAAATATTAAAAATTGAGCGAGTGAATGTCCAGAGGCGCCTCGAAAAAAGTTGTCTTGCGGTGTACATCATAACTCGCAACAGAATCATCTGAAACAAAAAAATCAAAACACATTTGTTAAAGGAGATGTCTCTCGAGGTAACCACAGGAGGATTTTTTTCGATTTTACATTTTTTCGTAGCACTTGGGAGCCAAAAAACCGATTTTCGCTAAAAAAAATCGGCTAATTTGTCGTTACAAAATTAATAACTATTTTCAAAAAAATAAAACAGCTCCCGACAATACCTGGTGAATTGTGTGAAGAAGTACTGTGCAAAATTTCAAAACGACCGGTCCAGTAGATTTTGAGTTATGGCGTACACGGGATTCAAACATAACAAGTTTCAGAAAAACGCTTTAAAGTTGAATGCACTGAAAAATTCAAAATAAAACTCGATAATTTTCTTATACTCACACAGAGTCGTCGATGCCAGGTCCGTAGAGCAAAAAGCTTCAAACAACATGATCTAGAGCATCTTTTTGCATTTGTCTACGCAAAACTCTTCCTTCTTTACTGTCGTGCGCCGCTTGCTCCTCTGCTCTACTAATTCGCAACTCCTCAACTTGTCGCGCGCATTACTGAGAACTTGGCTGAAATACTGATACACTTAGTCAATATTGCTCCTATCGACTTGAAATTTTGACACAATATTCTCGAGATTTTATGCATTCATGTAAAATTTTTTTTTAATTCAATACATTTCCTCCCCCTTAAGATCAGAGAGAGAAAGGGAGAGAGAGAGAGAGAGAGAGAGAGAGAGAGAGAGAGAGAGAGAGAGAATATTCGCTCGCGTCTAAAACGTTCTGGGTTTCCTCGTACGCAGCTAACTTCGAGACAGCCGGTCGCGATTCATCCTTCCTCGACTCTTCACTCCTCGAGGCCTCGGCTGGTTCTCTTCACGGAAATCGTATCGACCGGAAGATGTTACATTCGTGGATTGTCGGTGATCGAAGCGTCCTGGCTGACAACGTCCAAGAGAACAACCAACTAGTATCCACCTGCCGTTGATCCTCTCTACAATAAATTCATCAAATTTCTATTCGCGTTTCGTCCATCTCTTGCGTTATTAGCGTCAAGCCTCGATTGAACGATGCGGTTGCTTTTTCTTCCACCGAATGAATAATTTGACTGGCAATCGCGGGGCGCTCGTTCCCTCGGGACCAGCCCGAAGAAGCTTCTTCCACCGCAAACAAACTCGTTAATTGCCCGGGGCGCTCCTTTCCTCACATTTCCTCTTTCTTCACGTTCCTCGTCCACGCCGATAAACACGAGCGCTGATTGACGAGTGAAATATTTAAGAAAAGCAAACTCGCGACAGTGTTCGGCGCGTGTTTTGAAAGAAAGACAAGACGCCGTGAATGGAAAGAGCGTCTATAGCGACGTGATATCGCGTCGTGAAAGTCATCCAGCTTGCTGCTGCTTGAAAATTCATTGGCCATCACACACTGCGCATCGGGTGGGTGGGAGTTCTTTCTTTATGCCCCCCACCCCCCCCCCCCCCCCGTGATGAAAGCTTCGTTGCTCGTCCACAAAAGTAAGCAGCAGCCCTTCCCTTTCTTTCACCTCGGGGGTAAATTTTAAAAAGCTCGCTCTCGAAACGTATCGCCAAGGAGGCGAGTCGCCACAGGCGCTGCGCTACGGCGGAAACGGCTGCAACAGGTGGAAAGGTTCATACGCGCCTAGGACGCGATATTGGCGAGAGGATCGGGCGTAATCGCGAGTAGGAGGAAAAAGTGTGCGAAAGTGTGGCCTCAGCGTCTCGAAGCTCGAGACGGGGAGAGCAGGGGGCGGCTCTCGCGACTACACAAAAAGAAGAAGAGCGAAAGAAGCGTACGAAAAATGTTTTACACCCGCGCTATTCCAGTTGCTTTCGAAAGGCCATATTTCCGTTGAGCAAAGAATAGAAGGGAGAAAAGCAGGTGCATACTCGCGAGAGGAAAAGAGGGTGTGCGAGCAGAGAGAATAGGAGCCGAGAGGGAGGAAGCGGAAGGCGACCCGGGGGTTGCCGTGGCGTTATCGATTCCCGCGCGTGGCAAGGTACACGCTCCTCGTACAGAGGGGAAATCGCCAAGGCGGCCAAGAGAATTCAGCGTGGATTCGTCGAGAGCAGGCGCTCGTGCGCGCGCTTCTCGTCCGCGCATCCTCGCGAGTTTTCCATTCGGCCCCCCTCCTCGTCGCTGGCGAGGCTCGCGCGTCAGTACTGCCCGGGACGGTCGGCGAAAACCGACTCTGTACATGCGAAACTTCGACGCGGGCGATCCTACTCGGAGAAAGGGGCGTGCTGAGTGAGAGACAGAGAGAGAGAGAGAGTGAGATAGAGATGCACCCCCGAGCGTACGCACTTTGCGACTCAGGCTAACGCTGCGAGGATTATTCGACGACGATCAGCAACGTCGTTCGGACGTGCCGAGCTCCGTTCCCCTGTCTTTTGGCCCTTTGATCGTGAGACTGTTGGGCGCGCGCGCGCGCGTGCGGCTAACGATTGCCGTCCTCTTATTCTCCGTGTATCCTTCACCCCCGTACGATCGTGGAGGAAAAAAAAAGCAAGAGATACAGAGTGTCGATAGGATATCGTTGGCGCGAGTGTGTTGATCGGGCGCGTCTCTGACAATACTTTATTATTGTCGAGTCGAATAAAAGACGAGAGGGCCGATGAGTAGCTCGACAATTGGCCTCGATAAAGAGGTGCCGATCGGTCGATCTTCCGAGCAGAATGGAACGGAGCCTCGTTCTTGGTAATATCGTTGAAATCGGCAGGGAATCGTCGGGCAAGAGCGGTGGGAAGTGGAGTAGGCCGAATCGGCTCGGATGTCTGTGGAGCGGTGGCAGCGGCGGCGACGGCGGCGGCGTCGGCGGCGTCGACTCGATTAACCCGACACACGAGTCGGAGAAGCGAATATCGAAGGGGATCACCTTCACGGGTGACAGATGCGTTTTTCGTTATCGTTGCCGAGAATCGGCAACGGGGGCTGCGGTGGCGGCGTGACGCGATGCGGGCTCGTCCGGAATGTCCCGAAACGAAGGGACGAAGAACCGGCGGCGAGCAACCGACGCGATACGTTCGTCGTGCTGCCGCTTCCGCCGCTTGGCGAACGTTTCGCTCGGTTCCTTTCTTCCCGTACCGCCACACGCCGCCGCCCCCGCCCCCGCCGCTTCCTCGATCGAGCGTGGACGAAACGATCGACAGAGGCCCGGAGGAGAGCGGGAAGAAAAGACGAGGGAGAAGAATCGGGGGATCGTCAAAGGCAGTCGCGGCGATCGCGAGCCTCGCGACGATTCTCCTCGTTCTTTGGTTGCTGCTCGTCGCTTTTCGGCCCTGGGACGGCAAGCTCGTACTCGCCGCGGAGGCCTTCGCCGGTGGACCGGTAAAATACAGCACGCGCTTGGTGCGTACGAGATACGGGGCGTTGCGCGGTATAGTCACGAGGAACAACGAACTCGAGGCGTATCTCGGGGTGCCTTACGCGACACCGCCACTCGGGGCATTGCGTTACACGCCACCGGTCACACCGAGCCAGTGGCGAGGCGTCAGGCACGCCGATTCAATGCCACCCTCGTGTCCCCAGAACGTGCGCAACGGCAATGACGGAGGGGAGGCCCGTTTGCAAAATGTTCCGGCCAACGGCCACGTTGCTCCCACCCCCGTAATCGTTGAACGCAGCGAGGATTGCCTCTATCTGAATCTCTACGTGCCACGATCCGGTGAGTTTACTTTGCTTCATTGCTTGTCGGGGTGTTTCGGAGTTTTTTTTTGGGGGTTATGTTTCTTACGTATCTTGCCATTGGAGGCGTCCGCAGACGTGTGCAACCACGGAGAAAGCTCTGCGCTTGTTGCGGCTTCAATTCCGTAGTGCATTGCAGTCGATTACGTATCGCGATATAAGAACAAGCTGCAAGCACCGCGGGAGTGAGGCGGCTCTCGCGTGTCGTTCGACGAGACTCGGTACACCGCCCCGCACCCCGCGACGTTCACGCAACAGGTGGAATATCGGCAGCGCGTCGCATTTATGTCCAGACGGCCCGTGCGTCGCTCGCGATCGATCCGTGACCGAAAGAAACCAACGTTCCTGGCCCAACCCCCCTCCCCCCCCCCCCATTCGCGGTACTTGTCGCCCGAGCTAAACGCAAGACACATCGCGGCGAACGACGCCCAATTTCATTCGTTTCAGGAAATACCACGGAACTGCTGCCGGCGTTGCTTCTCGTACACGGTGGCACGTACTCGTCAGGAACGGGCAATTCACTCGTCGGCACTGCTCTAGCCACTCACGGACGTCTCGTCGTCGCTTCGATTAACTTTCGCCTCGGAATACTCGGTGAGCGTGTGTACGCGAGGCGTTGCATCTTTCGGCCTCGCTGACAGGAATATATGTATATACTTTATAGGACATTGGTTGACGGTACCTGAGGAGGACGCTGGAATGGCTGACTGAAAATGTGTTTTTTTTTTGGAAGATAAAACGAATAGGGCGACTCGGTCGTAGCTACACTTAATTAAGGCCTTAGGCCACTACTCTAGAGGCCGAAAAAATAGGCTTTTTGGAGATTTTTTTTCTCAGACAAACTACAAAATAAATCGATATTACAAAAAAGGGTGTTCATCGTACATATCAGTGACTGTATACAATCATTTTTTTGAAGCGATCAATTTCAAAATGGCGGCTGTGCAGCGTTTTTGCGATGACATCTCCGTTTTGCAGGCTCCACGGTCGGACAAATAGCTCCTTTTCGAATTATAATGAGCCAATGAATTTTCATTCGATTATATATAATAACTGCTATAGTATTACGTAGGATTTTTTCGATATATTGATTTTTGGCCAAATGGCGCACATCTAGAGTGGAAAGTGAACAATTTGCCTAAAAAATCGTCAGATAATTGTTAATAACAAATGAACTGTGCAATATAAAAAAAATCCTACGAACTTCCATAGACAACGTATTTTTCGAGATATATTCAACATTTCAAGTGCATCGGTTGAAAATTGTCTGAGTTATGTTTCCGGCCAACGTCAAACGGCGACGGCATCGCAAAAACGCTGCACAGCCGCCATTTTGAAATTAATCGCTTAACAAAATTGTTGCATACAGTCACTGATATGTACGATAAACACCGTTTTTTGTAATCTCGATTTATTTTGTAGTTTTGCTGGAAAAAAAATCACCCAAAATCCTATTTTTTTCGGCCTTAAGGAGTTTAGGGCCAATTGACACGATGTCATTTGATTTAAGGGGTCTTCTCACTTCAGACGCTGAAATCGGCTATTTTCGTGAATTTTTTTTGTAGGTTTTTATTATAGATATTGATATAAAAGTTGTTACACTTAAGAGATACATTTCAAAAGGTTTTTTTTAATGTATTTGTGTAACCCAAACATACTTGAAACGCGTTTTTCCCGAAACAACGTTTTTTCGACGGCTTATTAAAATCTTCGAAACTTCTGAACCAATCCTTATGAAATTTTAACCACATAGTCTTCACAACTATACCTATAGCGCATATCAAGGATTAAAAAAAAATGACGTTTACTGTTTTCTTTGCCAAAAACGGTGAATAAAACGGGTTTTTCGTTTTTTTTTCTCGAAAAATGTCCGCCATTTTGTTATTTTTGGATATATATAAAATCGTATGATATGCGATATAGTCATTAACACATTAAAAACCGTTTGATAATTAAATAAATAAATAAATCAATTAAAAAAAATGTATTTCCAAAGTGTATTTATTTAGTGTAACAACTTTTATAACAATATCTATAATATAAACCTATCGAACAAATTCACGAAAATAGCCTTATTTTCAGTGACTGAACCTCTTCAATTTATACAGTAAAATCTTGTCGTTTAGTGAATGTACCCTCCTGTAAATTTTTAATCGATCGTCTACGCCGTTTCTATAAAATTCATCATTGAAAAAACACGTTTCAACAGAAACAGATGCCTACACTTAAGGCGTCACGTGGGTTTTGAAGCCAAAGAACAATCTTTTGTCTATTAAAAAAAATATAATATATAAGTTATTTTATTCAAAATGTTAAGCACATAAAAGAGCAACATTTCAACAATATTATTTTTTAAAATCATCCAAAAATTTGGGAGATTCAGCCGGTGGGACCTGGTTTCCGGAGACCCCTTAAAAAAGTGTCCTCGTGGTGGTCAGGATAACTCATGATGGCTTTATCTGAACTTAAAAAACCAATTTTTTCGTTAGTAGATAAGTATAGCTCTTGAATGAACGAAGGTTTAAAAAAAAAAGGAAACTCGCATTTTTTTGCAGAGTTGTATGCAAAATAGTTTAATTTTTGGTACAATTTACACTACCGTATAGAACAATTTACACTACACGATAGAATAATAGATGTAGAATGTTTTCCCAAAGTTCCAAAGCGAAATTCGAAAAATATCAAACGTTACAGCCCGTAAACGCTGAGAAGCGAGAACGTAGAGGGGAGGGCGAGAGGGTAAAAAAATAATTAAATTAACCATGAACAATTACAATTACTACTGTTAGTTGATAATTTAATTACTTCGTAACGGATTTCTTAAGTAATTAGTTACCACAAGTACCTAGTGCAATTTAATTCAAATTCCATGTAAACTTCAACTTGTTTTTCTCAAAACTGCATAATTATATGGTTTATTTCTCAAAATGGCACATTTTTGAATAATTTTTTTCGTTAAAAAGGTCCTTAATTTGTTTAAAAAAATGAGGATTGTTGATGAATCGTAAAAACAAAGCGTGGGTAATAGTATTAGTAGTTTTATTTTCCAGGTGTACCCTTACGGATTTTCAAACAACCCCCACCCCCCAATACATGAGTCTCCCCGTTTACGAAAAATTCTCCAAAAACAATTGCCCGGATGACAATTTCTCGACAGAATTATCTCCCGAAAGAATTATTTCCCGAATGAACAATTTCTCGAATACAATATTCCGAATCGACAATTTCCCGAATGGATAATGTTTCGTTTGGGTTCGTTTGCGTTGAACTATAATTTGAAAAAATATTAAATAATGCATAAAATAAAATTTAAAAATGTAAAAAAAACAACTTTTCTTTGAAGAGTTAGAACCCACCGTGACTACGTCGTTGATTCTGGGTTATGCTAAGTGCGAGAACGTATATTTTTGGCGCCTCCTGATGCTGAAATCAATAACAGAAAAATTCATGCAAAGGCAATTCGACCCGAGAAGATTGGTTTTCCGAAAAAAATCGTCGAAAATAGTTGTTCGGGAAGTGTCTCATTCGAGGAATTGTTCATTCAGGGAAACGTTGATTCGAGAAATTGTCCATTTTGGAAATGGTTTATTCGGTAAATTGTTTGCGAAAAATTAATTGTTCTTTTGGAAAATTGTATTTGAGAAATTGTTTATTCGGGCAATTGTATTCGGGAAATTGACATTTGGACAATTGTTTTTCGAGAAACTTTCCGCAAAGCATTTTTACCCTGTAAGATTACAATACACCGCAATGTGGTATCTGATTCTTGCTTACATTTTTTGCTTCGACGGTTCAGCCACTCTCACATACTGGCACAGTTCTTGCACCGGCCCTCCCTTCAATGCGCGCTCCATTTTCTCTTTCAAGTCTTCCCCTAGACTGCCATTCACCCATATCGTCAGATCATCAACCACTTATTTTCTTATCGCTTCCTTTAGTCTTTCGCACTCACATTTGTGGACCAGGGTCTTCACTTGTTACCGGCACGCTGGGCAGTTTATATCTACCCCTTGATTCCTTCCCTCTCAACATTTCCACATCCCATTCTTGCCCACACCTCCTTTATCAAGCGTGTACACGTATCGGAGGATTTATTCAAGTTCCGGTTAAAATGTCAAGTCGATCGGGTGAAAAATGTCCCAATTCAAAAGCGAGGTTTCGTGAAAAAAAAAAATTGGTAGAATTGGGGTTTTAATTATCTAAAAGTATATACATTCAAAAATATGTTTAATTTTCTTTATTTAAAAATATCAAAAATATACAAGGATATTGCATGATCCTTGGAGCGTCGTAAAAAAATGGGTACCCAAAATTCCTCGAAAACCAATCCACCGATTGCCTTGAGGTTTTTTGTGGTTATTCTATACACCATTATCTAATACTTGTCATAGGATTTTTTTTTCCGTTAGTTTTTGTTTTATAGGCAAATTAATAATTAATTTTTGGCCGAAAAATCACTATTTATGTTCAAACGTCCGCAATTTTGTCATAAATCGAAATTTTCAAAATCGGCTTTGACAAGTACTAGATAATGGTGTATAGAATAACCACAAAAAACCTCAAGGTAATCGGTTCATTGGTTTTCGAGAAATTTTGGGTACCGATTTTTTTACGACGCTCCAAGGATCATACAATATCCTTGTATATTTTTGATATTTTTAAGCAAAGAAAATTAACCATATTTTTGAATGTATGAACTCTTAGATAATTAAAACCCCAATCCGAAATTTCAAATAGTTTTCCATGAAAAAATTCACGAAAATGACCTTTTTCCGGCTCCTAGGTGTATATCTGCCCTTAATGTTTCGAAAACTATTTTGTTACACGGCATTTTTTAAGTAGGGCGTTAGTGATTTTCGTCGAAGGGTTGGGCTACGTTTTTTTCCAGAATTTTATCCGACAACTAAGAATAATTTCACACACAACATTTTAAGATGATCGATCGAGATTCAGTGTAAACATTTTTTAGATCTAGTTTTACACTTAGATCTGAGGGAATAAATATGCAATGGAATACAATAAATTTTCGATACATTCGTCAATATTTACCGAACAATGTCGTTTCTATCGTTAAGGCGTTAGGCCACAGTAACGGGTATAAAATCATGTGTGAATTTAACAATTTTTTTCGTACGAAAAAGTAATTCACTCATAAAATTAATTACACATCTATTTTGTATGAATATCAAGCTGTTAGAAAATATTTTTTTTTTTCGTTTTCATTTAGCATGCACAATTTTTTTACCTAGAACAAAAAACAAAAATTCTCGTCAATCTACAATAAGATACCTAGAGAAGTACGTACGGAATATAAAAAATGTTGTTTTATTCAAAAGTTGTAGGTATTTGAACTTAAGAAATGAATTTTCAGTGAAAAATTTTGTATAAATCTGCTCATAAAATGAAAAGATTTCGATTAATCAGAAATTCCAGAAAGGAACATAACTTTTAAATTTGAAGGATATCGAGTGAAAATTGTTGAAGTTATTTGTCACGCCAATTGGAAAAAAGATAAGAAAAGAAAATATTAGTAGTTGGCTATTTTGTACATCGAATAAAAAATATATTTTCTATTAGCTTGATATTCATACTAAATGGGTGTGAAATTAATTTTATGAATGAATCACTTTTTCAGACGAAAAAACATTGTTAAATTCGCACATGATTTTGAATATTGGGTCGTCCCATAAATAATGCGATGTTTTCGATTGCATTTTATGTCACGGACAAGTCAATTTTAGAAGAGGGGAATTGAAAGTCTACCAGAAAGATGAGAGAGCATTGTAGAAAATGAAGGAGAGTATAACAATTCTGTTTATCTTAAGGGGTAAGTTTACTCTGCCGACGCGATGATCAGGGTAACGTTAAAAAATGACTTTTGAAGGAATGAGCAAGAGTCATGAAAAATCGTTTTGACGTTTATTCGAATGAATATTAACAAAGTTGTGTACCAAATTTCATCGATAAATATTAATAATTGAAAAAGTTATGAATAATCTGCCGAGGGACCTTTGAACGTGAAAAGCTCAACGGTGTACTTGATTGTGGCCACCCGGTTACATTACCGGAAAAAATTACATTATTATGGTTAATAATTAATGAATAAAAAATGTTGCGAAGAAAAACGTTAGTCAAGACTGAGCTACTATTACACTGAATAAGTGTACCAAATTTAACGTCAATCCGTTCATTATATGTCGAGAAATCGTGTGCACCATTTTGAAAGAAATAGTTTCGAGAAAACCGCGTTCAAAGTTTAGCCAGCGGTTCTATCGTCGTAATCATAAGTTTACCTTCAATCTACGGTTCCTACACCATATATTGAACCTTCCTCTTTAATTTGAGTTGCCTCATGCGACAAGTGTTCGTCATTTTCACAGCAGCCTGCCCCCATAAGCATAAAGCATCCCTCCCGGGTTCAAATAATGCTCCTCGGTATCTTTCTCGAAGTAAGGTTCTTTTAAGCATCTTTTCAAGATCTCGACGACGACGAGGCAGCTCTTACGCGGTGTTGGTCAATTTCTCGGCAAAAATTCCAACTATCTTAAAAATTCCAACTAGCAATACTAAGTTCCAAGTAAATTTGAACAGATATTTCTTTTACCATACCAACTTTGCTACCCATTTTTCCTTCAAGGATTGAATTCCCAAAAATGCTGGCGTTTCTTTAATTGGGTCTAGAAGCAGTAATACAAAGTTTCAAGTAAATTAAGACCGTCTTGAAAATTATTTTCCGTAAAAACTTTGTCACGCCCTTTCGTTTAGGGGTTGAATTTATAAAAACGCTGAAATGCGTGTTTCATCAATTGTGTCTAGAAGCACGAATACTAAATTTCGGCTAAAAGCGACCAGATTTTTTTAATTTCCTTAGAAACCTGCCACCCCTATTTTTCCCTTAAGGGCTGAATTTAGAAAAGTCGCTTCTTAGTAGGTGCTTACGTCACAAAAGCAACGTTCTGTCCAAATTTCATGTAATTAGCTTCAGCGGTTTCGGCTCGGCGTCGACAAATTAGTCAGGACATGTTCTTTTATATGTGTAGATAAGGTAAAAACATGGAGGTTTGGGTAAAGCCAGTTATGAGCATGCACTTTATAATTTTTTATTCCTAGAAAAATCCAATTTGATAATACACCGTGTACCTTTTATTTAAATTAAGTTTTGTTCATTTAGGAACATTACTTTAAGTATAAATCTTCAGTAACAACCTCGAAAATTATTGTTCAAAAAGGCTTAAACTCAGAACTCGTCCCGTGCGCACTCTCAGGGTACTGTGTTGCAAAGCGTTAGCATCGAGAACCTTTCACAGAAACTAAGAATGCGTACGAGAGCGGAGTAGTGGTAAGGAATAGTGGTAAGAGTGCGCACTGTTCGGGTGCGTAATCTTACCAAATACGTGTTTGTAGTCTATGGTCACTACGATTTTGCACCGCTGTTTCGAATATGAATAAAAGGGTATCGTAGATAACTTTATGAAAGCCATTATTCGCGTGCATGATGGATTTGAATCATAATTGAATTATTCAGCTTAGCATTATCAACTTATAACATTTCACGAAGATATCGAATCGTTCAGCTGGCCGGAGTATTTAGAGCCGGAGGCTGTCACATAACAGCCAACGCTGGGTAGTGACGATTTCACGAACTAAAAATCCGGGACAAAACGCGTTTCCGTTTATCTTATAGGAATAGTCAGCCAGCCAGTGTCAGGGGGCTGGTTTTGCCCGCAGTGTCGCAGGCGCCATTTTTGTAGTAAATTTTAACGATTTCCACGCGTTGCCCGATCGTACAATTCTCCATGACTAAACCTCAATCCTTCCTGACGCCAGTTGCCAAAGATTAGTACTCTATGTTCGCCACGAAAAAAATGGCGCGCAATTTAAAGTGTCGGATTATTTTGGGGCACTCCATACCAGATGTCACGCCTCACCGACCCCCATCGCGTGATTGCGACTATGCAAAACTCCTCCCCTGCCCTAACCGTGTGTCTCAAACTATATATTCGGTTCAAGGTTTCTTGAAGACTGGTCCAAATGGCAGCGGTCAGGGTAATTACGGGCTGATGGACCTCGTCGCGGGACTCTACTGGCTCCGGGAGAATCTCCAAGCTTTCGGCGGCGATCCCGAACGTCTGAGCGTACTCGGCCACGGAACCGGTGCGGCGCTCGCAAATTTTTTAGCCGTTTCGCCGATGGCCAGAGGTAGACGGCGTGAAATACGTATTTTCTTTGCTCTCAGTCTCGATCGAGATCGCAAACGTGTGCTGAATTTGCAGAGCTGATAGAACGCGTCGTGCTGCTGGGTGGTTCGGCTCTATCGCCGTGGGCCCTGCAGAGGGATCCTTTGGCGGTGAAGCGTCGCGTGGCCGAACAGATCGGATGTCCCCTCGACGCCGAGCGGGACGACATGGCGGCTTGTCTGCGTCTCCGGAGTCTCGAGCAATTGCTCGAGGTTCGTCTAGAATCGCCGCGATTCACACCCGGTTTCGCGCCCTTCGTCGACGGTACCGTTTTGCCCTTCTCCTCCGTTGCCGAGGTGTGCGCCGATATCCTTTCTTTTGATCGTCTCTCCCTTGCCTCTCTTCCTCGCTATCACTCTGACCGACGAGGTTTTTTCGTTTAGCCGGCGGTGGACCCGGCTGGGTTACCGGCGGAGTTGGCCTCCCTCGGCGATCGGCGCATTCTCATGGGTCTGACGACGGACGAGGCGTGGCTCGATCTCAGCGAGGACGACACTCGGGTGAGCGCGACATTTTTTCCCCTTCCTTCCCCTCGGCACTTCTTTTCCTTCTTCTCACATAGGGGTATTTGACCCAGAAGTTGGACAAAATTCTTTTGCTATATTTAAAAACACATCACGCTGAGGCTACACTGCGAAAAAAATCCAACAATAATTAAGGGGAGTTTTCAATGAGAATTACTATGCCGCACGAAAAACGTGGGACCAATCGCTTGCGTAGAAATTATTTATATGTGACGACTAAATTTTCAACGAAGTAGGGTTAAAAACTAACAGATGGCGCCGCATGAAGTGTATCGCATATACATCGGGAATTAATGTGTTAAGCACAGTAAAATATGAGCCGCCAAAATATCAATTTTAAATTTCTTGCTTATCAATGACGACTTGATGCAAGCTCAAAATGCATGGAAAAAAAAAAGCATCTTTTTGTATATGAAAATCTATTATTACGACTAATTGCAGTAATTATTCTCGAGGATACTGTATCAAGAAAGAAAACGACATATATTGAAAATTATCCAAGTTCATTTATGATTTTCAGCAAAGAAACACAAGATGCAAGAATATAAAGAATTAATGAAAAAACAATGAAGCAAAAAAGGACGAATCAAACTTCCATAGAAGCTTACGCAAAGCTCAGCGCAGATGGCGCCACGTAAACATAACGTGATCAAAGAGGGACGTACGCAAATTACGCAACGCAAAATTTTCCAGTTTTTCACCCCTCCCTCCCCCTACGTAACAGGACCGTGACGCCTGCCTGGAACCCCCCCCCCCCTCCTCTATTCCGTTACGTAACGGGTGCTTAGTCGTCAATAATAGCGTTCTTTTTTTTTCAAAGAAATAACTAATTATGAGAAGATCAGGTTTATACTCATTTTATGAAGTATATATTCATCTCGTTTTATACGAATTTTTATGAAAAAATCTTTAAAGTTGACCGAGATATCTGCCCTGATTTGACGATGAAAAAAAAATCCTCTTCATTGTTCCATCGATATTTTTATAAAAGGTTATCTGTAAATAAAGTCAACAATTTATCGATATCAATACAAATGTAGCTATCGTTATGCGTAGCTGTTTTTTTTTTTTTTTTTTTTTTTTACAAAACGCCTACAGCTCGGACTTTTTATTTATTTTCAAAGCCCTTATTGTACTCAAGCAATCTCTCAAAATAGTAGTGAACAAAATTTAAAAACTCAGCTATGTACAACCTTAGTCACTGCGATTACAAAAATGTAAAAAAAGTTGTAAATCGGTTGATAAGTTTTCGAGTATTTGCTGAGACAAGGTCGGAAAAAGTAGTTTTAAGGAAATCGCGAGCAAAGTTTTCCCTTCGTTTCTCTTGATATAAAGTTACGTTTTTTTTTCTAGAATATTGATACTTGCATCAAAGTATCTGGTCGCAGGCGATATGAGGGTTTTTCATCTTCATTATATTTCACAAAATAATACGAGCCTGCACTTCATCCTTTTTGAACGATGCCACTCCTGTAGAGGATAAGGACACTAACCGGTCGCGCTACCTGTTTTCACTAAAGTGACTGTAACACCGTCAATTTTCGGACTCGTGAATAAAAATGTTGCCAACATATTTTTCAATATATGTACTTTCAAGAATTGTAAAAAACAAATAATTTTTTTTGTTTCAATTTTGCTTGGGGAAAGTGGGCAAAAGTTTCACGTTTGTTTGGGGAAAGCTACTGCACAGTGACTGCTACCCTTAACTGACATTTCGTATGGCAAGGTGTCATCTTTCCGCGGTAAAATTGCGCGCGAGTTCAAAATAAAAAACTTGAACGTGCATAAATTTTGCTATTTCTGACAGTTTTCAAACCGCGACGTAACGCAAACCTCGACCCCCCCCCCCCCCCCAATGCGTTACGTAATTTGCGTACGGCCCCAAAGAAGCTGGCAACGCCCGAGTAAAAATGATTGTATATACTTAGATACAATTAGGTATATAAAAATGATATACAATCATATATATTTAACATAGGTTTATATATAATTGTATATAACTCTATACATTCGTATATATAATCCGATATAAATGTACTTCCATCAAATTTGATTTGATAAAATTATACATAGTTCTGTATATAATGATATATGGAGATACTATTTTTATAGGGAGTTTATATAATTAGATATAATATCATATACAGTTATATATAATTCAATATAGTGTTGTATATAATTATACACTACCGGCGGAAAGTTTCCGGACAAGAGTTGGAAAAAGTGCCCGAACGGTTCTTTATGCCATTTCGCCGGTAGTTGGGCTAGGCCAATTTGACCAACGGCATTTTAAAGAGGGGGGATTTACCTACATTTTGGCTTATCAAAAAAAATTTTACGATTTTTTTTATACTTGGCACCCAGTTTTGAAAACGACAATTTTTTGTCGTTTTTTTGTTGTTTTGTGAGTGGACCCCGTTTACAGTAAAAATCTTTTTTATGCATTCCTCCTATTAAAATCATAAAAGGGGAAGCCTAAGCTTCAATTTCGTTTTGTAGAAAAATTTTTGCGATTTTTTTTTCCCAAAAATATTTCGTTTTTTTTGATAAAAATATACAATATGAAAATTGCTCCGGAGTACGAAAACGACGAGGTTTGACAACAAAACCTCAAGACGGTAAAAAGTTGCGGTACTTTTTGTTGAGTTCATGAGAATTTTTTCATATTTTTTTTGCGAAATTTAAAAAAAATTTATTTCCGGTTGCAACTCGATTGATGTCAACACCATGATAATAATATAATTAATTTTTTTATTTACATATTATACTTTGGTCTCGTTGAAAAAACCTCCTCTCGCTGACAGCACGCTCTTTACCACACGCGGCATCCTCTCCACAAGTTTTTCGAATGTCTCTCGGGGTGTTTCTTTCCATGATTTTTGTAGGGATTCCCATAGCTTTTCGGCGGATGAATGCGTGACCTTGCGCACTTGCCGATCCATTTAATCCCACAGCAGCTCTGTGTGTTTAACTATTAATTTATTGACGGTTAATGAAATAAAATTTTTGACTTAATTAGTTTTTTTTTTGAAGAAGAAAATGAGTCGTCGACCCAATATAAGCATCAAAAAGCGTGCATCAATTCTTGCACTTTGCAATGAAGGCTTCAAAATTCGCTACATTGCAAATCGATTGAAAATACCCAAATCAACCGTTGCGGATGCTATAAAACGCTTCAGAGAGACACAATCGAACCGCGATAAAAATCGTTCCGGGAGGCCTCCTGTTACTTCCAAAGCGGAAGACTAATCAATAATTGTGATGTCTAAAAGGAATCGAAAACTCACGGCGGCAAACATCCAAGCGCAGTTTGTCGAAAGTCGTGGAAAAAACATTTCAATTACGACGATTAAGAGCGTGCTGTCAGCGAGAGGAGGTTTTTTCGACGAGACCAAAGTATAATATGTAAATAAAAAAATTAATTATATTATTATCATGGTGTTGAGATCAGTCGAGTTCCGACCGGAAATAAATTTTAAAAAAATTTCGCAAAAAAATCTGAAAAAAATCTCATGAACTCAACAAAAAGTAACGCAACTTTTTACCGTCTTGAGGTTTTGTTCTAAACCTCGTCGTTTTCGTACTCCGGAGCAATTTTCATATTGTATATTTTTATCGAAAAAAACGAAAAATTTTTGGGAAAAAAAATCGCAAAAATTTTTATACAAAACGAAATTAAAGCTTAGGCTTCCCCTTTTATGATTTTAATAGGAGAAATGCATAAAAAAGATTTTTACTGTAAACGGGGTCCACTCACAAAACAACAAAAAAACGACAAAAAATTGTCGTTTTCAAAACTGGGTGCCAAATGTAAAAAAAATCGTAAACAATTTTTTCATAAGCCAAAATGTAGGTGAATCCCCCCTCTTTAAAATGCCGTTGGTCAAATTGGCCTGGCCCAACTACCGGCGAAATGGCATAAAGAACCGTTCGGGCACTTTTTCCAACTCTTGTCCGGAAACTTTCCGCCGGTAGTGTATATATACGTGAAAATTTTATTTACGGTATATAAAATTGTATATGACTGTATATGAGTACTTCTATTTTCTATTGAAATACATATAATTGTATATATCTTTATATGGCTTCATATATGATTAGATATAGAAACAGTTTTCTTTGGTTTTATTCGCGTATGGAAGCACGTAAATCAAAAGATTGTTTATTAAAAGTTAACAAATTATGTATTGATGCAATATATTAACCAAATTTGATTGCAATTATTGGCTTTCTTACACAGATAATTTCCAATTTTGATCAGTTGATTGATATTAGTCTTTTCTTGATATTTTATTAACAATATGCTTTCAATACCCAAACAATAAAGCTTTCTTCGACTGGTATAATATGTGTCACAATAGCTTTTTTTTCTACATGACAAAACATATCAACCTATTTTACATTGAAACGTTGAATTATAAAATATAAAGTATCTTGGAATGAAAAGAAAAGACGGTTTGATCCATATACCCGAGTCAAAATTAATATATATATATATATATATATATAGACATATATAATTGTATATTAATTGATCGTTAGAATTGTATACAAAAATTGGCCCGATAGAATTTTATATATTTGTATATAAACGTATACAATTATATATACGAATATACAGTTATGTACGATAGTATATGAATTCAGATACTACCGTACACAACTGTATATTAGTATATACAATTGTATACGTTTATATACAAATATATAAAATTCTATCGGGCCAATTTTCGTACACAATTGCATATGATCAATTAATATACAATTATATATGTTTATATATATTCATTTTTACTCGCGTGCACGGTACATTTTCACGGTGTCCGTCTCGTACTAAAATTATATGAATAGACGCAATGGACATTAAATACGGACTATACCGAAATTGAAACATCGGCTTCTACTCTTGTCCTTCTCTGTTCATTCTTTGAAGCTTCTTTTTTGCTCCAAACGAACAGGGAAGGGATAACCCCTTTTTCAATATTTTTCGACTCAGTTTCATCACCGTGAAGAATGAAAATGAGCTCAGTAGGTAGTATGTAACAAAATAATACCAGAGGGTTAAAAATATGCAAATGTTTCAAATAGAATTTTTTAGGTTATGATGATTAACTACTTTAGAATAAACATTCCGAAGTAAATAGCCTCAAGAATATGATGTTTACCCACTGAGCTGTAACAAATTCGTCGCTTTTGAAATGATCAGGATATAACCTTGAATGGTTTATGGCTGTCAAGTGCTTACGACGTATAGCAATTTCTCATTGCTTGCGAAGTTTTTCGTTTTTAGGAAATAGATGAACGCTTTTGTTTCTGCATCCAATTGCACACCACTGATTCATCCTTCACAATGAATTCACGACGAACGGATTATTTGAAGAAAAACACACAGCAGTCGTAGAAACACGGGTCATGTTTTGTTTACGTTATACACAATGTCCCCTCTAGCGGGAGAAATTGGCAGTGAGGTTCCCTATAGTGAGACGCCTCGAAAAAAAAACCGGCGAACTATTATTCTCTGGACTCTTGGGTTACATAAGATAGCAAGCAATTCCCGGAATTCGTTATTTCGTAATTTCGAATTTTAAGCGACTTTTTGGGTCAAACATCCACTTGTATCGCAGAACGGTCTGAACGAGACGCGAAGAGACCGTATACTACGTACGTACGTGCGCAACACTTATCGTTACCACTTGCGGGAAATATATTCGACGTTGAGAAACGAGTACACGGATTGGGAGAGAGGAGAGCAGGAAACACCGTCGGAGATACTCGAGGGATTGTTGGACTTGTTGGGAGACGGACAAGTGGCCGCACCGTTGATAAGGCTCGCTCTGGCACACTCGTCGAGGGGCGCCCGTACATACTTGATGCACTTCCAACCGGGCGAACGTCCGAGTCACAGGGGCGACGAGCTTCCGTACATTCTCGGGGTGCCGATTTTGCGTAACGAGGCGGCCGATTCGCCCGCTATCGTTCCTCTAACGGGCAATTACACGAGAGCGGACGAGAGCCTCTCGAGGCTTCTCGTTCGATACCTCGCCAATTTTCTCTGGCGCGGGTGAGTCTCTTCTTGCCTTCGTTGATTTATTTCCACGTGATAACGTTTATCTCGCTCAACAGGGATCCGAACGACAGCGGCGGGGGGACTCCGCCATTTTGGGACGCCTACGACTCGATCAATCAGTACTATCTCGAAGTTTCGGGAGCGGCGGGCGAGGGAACTAAAATGCGCTCTCACTATCGCGGTCACAAGTTGTCGCTCTGGTTGAATCTCTTGCCGCAGTTGCATCGTCCGGGCTACGAGGCCAGCACGCGACACCATCATTTAGCTGAGAATCCTTCGCTGTACGAGGGCGCGGTGCGTCCTCAGCAGACTATGGCTGTACCAATTTCGGCGCCTCCATTGAGCGCACCCTTACCGACCGAGGCAGCCACGTTTCCATCGTCGGCCGCTGGCGTCTCGACGACGGAATGCGCCCCGAACGAGAACGGCGGCAGCGCCATCGCGACGACCCCTCTCTTGTCCACACGAACAATCGACGATCGTGATACACGTGATTCCGATAATCTTGGACCGGGACCCGACAATCTTTTGCGCAAATTTGCCTCGAATCATTATCAAAGTTACACGACCGCTCTGACCGTAACCATAGCCGTCGGAATATTTCTTCTGCTCTTGAATATTCTCATATTCGCCGGTATATATCATCAAAGAGACAGAAACGTCGCAGCTGCGAACGCGGCGACGTCTTCCATTGCCGCGAGCGCCGTTCTTGCCTCGCCTGGCTCATCCACTGCCGCCGCCATCTTCCGCGACAACGGTAAAGAAGATTCTCTCCAAGTCGGCTGTTCCGGTTTGGATCTCGCCTGCTCGGCAAAGTCCCTACTTACCTACGACGCCTCTGGCGGCGCTTCGCCGATGCACAAAAAAAAGTTGCCCCTCCGCCAGCTCGAGCTGGAAGAGTTTCAATGTTCACCGCTGCCAGGTGGCGCGCGAAGCATCGTCAAGAGAATATCGTCAGGCGGCGTCGATCCGCCGAGCTACGGCTGGTCCACCGACGATCCACCGCGAACCCCGTCGCCGTGCGTCGACGTCGCCGCTGGAAACAACGCCGAGGAGGAGGAGGACGACGACGACGAGAATCAAGACGACGACGAGAACCTTCCGGATCCACCGCCACCCCCAAAAGCTCCAGCTCCCAATGTAACCGCTTGTCCCGGAATCTTGAGACAACCGGGTACACCTGGAAGTGCCAAAAAACGCGTTCAGATTCAAGAGATTTCCGTTTGAGGAAACGCGGCGCTTGCCTGACGGAAGCGAATGAACACTTTTTGGTCTTTGCGCCTCCGGACCCTCTGGAGATCGTGACGTCATTTGTTATTATTATTGTATCGAGATGCGAAACAGGCATAGATATTGCAGCCTAACGAGGAATTAATTATACACGAGGAATTGTCCCCCGCCCGATAATGGTGCTTGCGATACACGAGCCAAGAGAACACACAAGTCGTAGAATTTGGTAGGTCGCGCGCGCGCGCGCGCGTGGCGTTTCACCGCCATTCGAGCGTCAAAGAACCAACTCTTTCGTCGTTCGTATTGAAATTTAGTTGAGACACGCGCGCGACGATATGTCGAGCTCATCGATTTGAGCCTGCGAAACATTCCGAAATATACGATCGAACGAAATAAACAGGCCGCGTTTGAAGCGCCCTTAAATATGTCCCGAATGTTGAATCATTTTTGTCACCAACGTGTCCCGAGTCGCTGAAATATAAATGTAGTTTCGACAATCGCCACCTGGATGGATCGTGGAATTCTTCAACGTCCCTTTTTTCTTTATTCTACTAACAAGGACGCTCTTGGCTTACGCAATGGTATTTCATTGATTTTTTTGTTTCATTCCGACGCGAGGTCCGCGTTCCGCGCAACGGCGCCGCGGCGACTGTCCTCTCCCACCCGAACCAATTTCCACTCGTAGATCTCAACACCCACGCGGCGCTTTTATTCCCGTGATGGGAGATACATTTTTTTTTAATTATGCTTCCGGGGCTTACCCGTCATTGAACTAGAACACTTTCCAACGCGAGACGAATAATTTGGTAATTATAATGATTAGCCGCGAAACGCGGCCTTGCGCGGCGTGCCTCGCGTTCGAACCGCTTGTACGCATGAGACCGATAGCCCAGTCGGGATGTACGAGAAAGTCACATGAAATTGCAATAATTAAGGTACTTCTGTAGTTTCGGTAAAATCTCAGGAATTGGCTGAAATCTAAGTATGGTGTAGATATGACCTTCATGGACTGATGCCCAAAAATTCAATTCGATTCATCGTTTAGCTCATGACATAACTGCTATTGAATATGGGTATTTTTGTACGCGATCCCTATACCTAACACATAAACGGATAAGAGTTTCATCGCATTTCTCGATATAGGTTCAAACGGATCTTAGGATTTAAAAATAAAAACACACGTGTACGCAGTCCTATTGTGGGATTGATTTTTAAAAAATGACAAACTGACCGTTTAGTTTCGGAGATATCGACTTATGAAAGATACACGGAGAAAACAGGGGCCTCGAAGTTTAGAATTAATACTATGCTTCTAAACAAAATATCATTAAATATCAAAAAGT
The DNA here is from genome assembly GCA_951751655.1 of Ophion costatus. Taxonomy (NCBI): domain Eukaryota; kingdom Metazoa; phylum Arthropoda; class Insecta; order Hymenoptera; family Ichneumonidae; genus Ophion; species Ophion costatus. The sequence continues at coordinate 3,767,673 of OX632368.1, forward strand.
ATCGAATGGAAGATAAAAATTGTAGATTGTGGTATAGTAATTATGAAGAAATTTCAATTTTAACCTACGATATGGCACGTAAACTGATACAAATAATACATTTCATTCGGCATATTGTGATTTTTTGTAGTATTCAAAAAATACTTTGCCCACGTGATTGCAACAATTAGTTTCCAGTATTCTACAAAAAGTACGGTATAAAGAGTCACATTTTACTAATAACTTCGTAATATTTTTCGCTATACGCCGAAGATTTATGCTATGCGTATAGTGAAATCTATACATACACGAAATTTCATGCTATACGTATGGTAAAATCCATATGAAAATATAGCGTGTAATAAAGGTTGGTATTTTACAAAGCACGCATTATTTTTACTATACAGCATACAGGACTCGCGTCTATGCGAGAATAGTTTCAAATGTAATATGCACGCATCATTTTTACTATACGGTGTGAGAATCATTTTTACACTTCTATAATCAACAAGCTTTAGAATTCCGAACTGACAGTAAACTGCTATAATTTTCAAGCACTGAATATTAGAATTCTGGCAACGAGTGTTAGAATTTGAGACCGTATTTTTCTCCGTGTAGGAATTTTATTCCACACCGAACTCGGCCCTAACTTTAACGGAATAGCAACAGTGTAGGCTGCAGCCAGCTGATCGGCGCGTGGTCTGGGAACTCGCAGCGTGCTTTTTTCCCGAGTTCTAGTAATTCCGAGACGGATGTGAAATAAATTTATTCTGCAAAGGAAATTTAATTTGTTCAATTTATGCATGTATTTATTCGTGTTATATATATATTTGTGCGCGTGTGTATGTGTGTGTGTGTAGATATATTGCATTATGATGTAAATCCACATCCTTCGACAGCGAATTTTTATTGCTGATAATTGTTGAGGTTATGGTTATTTCCATCGTGTTTAACCGCATTTGCTTGACACATGGTTGCCAGAGCTTTCAGTCTTTTAGCAAGCGCCTTTTTTCTTGTAAACTTTCCTTTGTGTCGCATTTGGGTTGACATTTTCACGCTTTTTTAATTTATTTAAAATATTTCGCGAAAGACGGATCGTAGGAAGCTCAACGCTATGACTGCAGGAAAATCGCGCTGCTGCCACGATTACAGCGCCGCTCTCTGTACGAGTATGAGACCTATCTATGCATGAGGAGCGAATGTGTGGGACATACAGAGGGTACAAGCTCTGTCATAAATTTACAACCAACAGCATCGTATAGGCATTGGATGTTACTGTACGCTTCGACCGAAACTCATACGTGTACCTACGGAACTACCTTAAATGCCAGTATGTTGTTTTTTAATCATTGGAGGGGGGGGGGGTCATTGGTAGTCTAAATCCAAATTTTCGATTGCTTTCTGCAGAAGCTATGGCCGCTATTTTGGGTTTAAGGGGAATTTGTTTTTACAAAATAACTCGCGTATATTCTACTTTTGACTAAAAGTGATAATAACTAAACTTGTAGAAAATTAAATGTTCTACAACTTTAGTTGTTACCATTTGTTGTCTACAATCGATATTTGCTGACTTAAACCTGAAAAATCGAGTCAGGTTGAATCATTGAGTTATTTCGTTTATTTTCAACTTTCGCCGATAAAGAAATACGAACAAAGTTGTAGGAAATATAATTCTCTACAACTTTGGTCATTACCGTTTTCCCCTGGGGTATATATTTTCGTACTTACGCCTACGGCTATGGAAGAGAGGGGTGTAAAAGAATTATTTCAGGAACCATTAGACTGCATGCCTTCCTTTAAAATAAAACTCGAATTATCTTCGTTAAAAATAAAACCGTTTTCCGCACTATCGCAGGGGTAGAGTTTCACGCGCTTTCTTTGACACGTTAGGCCTAATCCACGCATTATTACTTGCAAGTTTGTTTCATTGCTTTGAAGTTTTCTTTCTTACAAGTCTTCGAAATCGAAGCTCGGTTTTTTTGTTTCGTTTTGACAACGGTCCTGCCAAATTGACATAATCGGATGCTGTTGAAGTTTGCATCGTTGCAATGCAACGAAAATTCTTGTTGAATCTTGAATTCTTTTGATTTCACGTTTTTGTTGTTTTCCAAAATATTTTTTTATAGATATAGATTGTGGGTCTCTTGATGTGCAACATAAGATATCGTCGAGCAATTTTTGTAGCCCAGATCTGCGAGAAGAAAGTCGAGCAATGAAAAAATCGTAATTCTCGTTATATTCCAACGATGCAAACTTCAATCCCATCACAATCAGTCTCATCTTCACAAATTTCGAGATGTTTGTCTTCAGGGATGTCGGTGTTGAATGTAGATTCTGCAGGATTAACTATATTATATTCCCGACAATCGATATCATAATCATCCCCATCAACAACTAGCTACCCGAAAAAGGTAACGACCGAACTTGTACAGAATTTCATTCCCTTCAAGTTTGTTCATCTTCGTTTATGCGCTCAAGTTGAAAATAAACGAAACAATGCAATAATGTAATTTCACTTCTTTTTTGCAGGTTCAAGTCGGAAGATATCGATCGTGGACAAAAAATTGTTACAAGCAAAGTTGTGGAGAATAAAATGTCTTCCAAGTTTAGTTACGACCATTTTCAGTAAAAAGCTAAAAACGGGCGGGTTACTCGACAAAAACGAATACCCCTTAAATCCAAGAGAGCGGCCGAGACTCCTGCAGAATTGGGTCGAAAATCTGGATTTGGATTACCAATGGCCTACAGATTAGAAAAAGAAAATACCGGTATTCAATTATCGCAATTTCATATGTACGTCCCGACTGGACTACGATTAATGCGACAAATCCTCACGAGCAAAGCCTCTCGCTCACTTGAGCAATCGAACCGTCGGCGAGGCGCAAATATCGAATGTTGGCTACCGCGGAAGGAAGAGCTACGAAAAGCTTTTCTTTTTTTTCTTTTTTTTTTTCAACGCTTTTTTTCAACGCGACTAATCGCCTGCCGAGGCTCTGGACCGCGCTCATTAGCTGTCTCTTCCGCTCGCTCGAAACCACCTCGAAGAACACTCGCGGCTCGAAGATTCCTTCGAAGATGCGCGCGGGCGAGGATTTTTTAATCTTCTTCGAGTGCAAAGAGTCACGCGCCTTACGTCGACGACTTATCGCGGAACGACTTTCGTAACTGCTGACATAAACAATTAGAGTAACGCGCTCGGCTCGTGACAGGCGAGCAGCCCTTCCCCCGCCCCTCATCGATTCGTCATTCGTTTGTTAGCGCAGTTACGCTCGACGTTAATGCAAGCGCTAAAGTATAAGCAAAGCAACACGTTTTTTGCACGGTTTTGCCAAGCTAATTGGTCAATACGACTGTTTTCGCTGCCACCGCCCCACCCAATATTCATCTTGGCGAAAAACGCGGGAGACAAACCCGTGCAGGAATTGCAATGATCCAATTGGACACTCATAATTGTGCCTACCGTAATGTGGGATCACGTTGAACATGTTTTTGTAGTTCTTTGTACGACACTTTTTTAACATCCAAATTCCAAACCTTTTTGCTCCGATAGAACATTGTGCCCTTTAGTTGTCAAATGTATAAAAAATTCAAGCCCCGCAAACTCCCCGCAATTTTATATATATTTTTTTAACTGTCAAAGTAACATCTAGTTTGGAATTTCTTCGACAAGGCATTGAAATGCAACTTATGGCAAAGATCATAGGTTACTTTGACATCATTTTGATACATTTTAAAAACATTTGATGCATTCTACATGGAATTAAATGAAAAACGACGATTCTTTACAATCGCGGGAGATTTTTACAATCGCTTTATTAACGGGAGATATACACCTAGGAGCCGGAAAAAGGTCTTTTTTGTGAATTTTTTCAAGCAAAACTATTCGAAATTTCGGATTGGGGTTTTAATTATTTAAAAGTATATACATTAAAAAATATGTTTAATTTTCTTTGTTTAAAAATATCACAAATATACAAGGATATTGTATGATCCTTGGAGCGCCGTAAAAAAATCGGTACCCAAAATTTCTCGAAAACCAATGAACCGATTGCCTTGAGGTTTTTTGTGGTTATTCTATACACCATTATCTAGTACTTGTCATAGTCGATTTTCAAAATATCGATTTATGACAAAATGACGGACGTTTGAACATAAATAGTGATTTTTGGGCCAAAAATTAGTTTATATTTTGCCTATAAAACAAAAAGTAAGTAACGGAAAAAAAATCCTATGACAAGTACTAGATATTGGTGTATAGAATAATCACAAAAAACTTCAAGACAATCGGTTCATTGGTTTTCGAGAAATTTTGATATGTTTAAATAAAGAAAATTAAACATATTTTTGAATGTATATACTTTTAGATAATTGAAAGCCCAATGCGAAATTTCAAATAGTTTTCCTTGAAAAGATTCACAAAAATGACCTTTTTTCCAGCTCCTAGGTGTATGTATATCTCCCGTTAAGGCAGTACTCCTTTTTAAGGTTGTTGCTAAATCATCATTGAAAGGTGGGGAGAGAAACGCAATTCCTATGCAAATACATTGTGTGACGTCACCAGTGCCAACTTATTGTAGCAAAATATAAATGACGTGTACGACTGAACATCGCGAAAATGTTCAAATGTAGGTTGGATAATCGTAACTATTATTCACACATATGGTCATTTTAGGAAGTTAGGATCATCCGAAAATTTGATGTTGATGTTTAAGAATTTTTTAAAAATAGACACGAGCTTTGCCGACGGCGCACTGTTCTGTCGTAATTCGAGGCTGTTAGGTTGACTGCAGTGACCGTCACAGGTAGCAGCTGTGTTACGCGCGTTTTGTGCCGGTCGGCGTTTTCATAGGTTATGTCAGAGCAAAAGGTGGCAAAAAATGATTAGGAACAAAAGATCAGTGCGCCGCAAAGTTTCCAATGGAAAATACGATTTGTCAGTGCTCGTGCTCACAAGCATCGTACTAACCTCACCGAAACTACAAAAAAGGAAATACATCATAATAAATAAATGAATAAGTCCCCTTCAGTCCCATTTGACTTTAACGTATTTGAAATTGGCGCGCTAGATTTTCGATTGGTTCTGCTATTCCCATAGTTCCGACGTTGCCACATTTTAATACATACTCCTCGACGAACCTCACTTTTTCGTAAACCGGTCGCATATTTATCATACATTTTCATCAATTAGATCGATAACCTGTCTATTTTTTTTTTTGTAATATTGTTGCGTACACTATGCTGCACACAATATTCGTTTTTGGGTCACCTTCTCCATAAATGCCGAAGGTATACGCGAGAACTGGAATGGTAACGACGTTGCCCCGTACAACCAATGCGATCGAATGGAAGGCGATGTGCTACCAAAGAGTACGCAGTGCTAATCGTTTTACTTTTTCATGTGTTGGAAACACCACCTAACCTGCCAGTGGCATATGTTACGTCAAGGTGTCGGACAACAATTCGCTTCGTTAAGGTACTTATTTCCAATTTTATGACTAATAATCGATTTTCGATGCGTTTGATCTTATTTTTTAAATAGTTTTAAACACGTTTTGTGAGGTTAGCGATTAATTTGCACCAAACGAATGTTGTTATACTTGAAAAGTGTGATCCAAATTTTGTTTTCATTATGAGGTTATGTCGCCGTTTCGCTTGCTTACGAAAATTATAGTGGCCATAGACTAAAAACACGTATTTGGTAAGAGTGCGCACTCTTTGGGTGCGTACTCTTACCAAATACGTGTTACCACTATTCCTTACCACTACTCCGAATTCATCCGCGCTCTTAGTTTCCATAAAAGGTTTTCACTGCGACGTGTATGCAACATAGCACCCAAAGAGTGCACACGGGACGCGTTCTAGGCTTCAGCTTTTTTTAAAATACTTTTCGAGATTGCTACTCAAGATTTATATTTAAAATAATGTTCCCAAATGGCCAAAGCTTAATCTACATAAAAAGTACAAAGTGTATCAAAATTGATTTTTCCAGAAATAAAAGTTGACACAGTGCATACCGTTTGCTGGCTCTACCCTATTCGAATTTAATTATTTTGGATCGATTTTTTTCTGGGGGGGGGGTAAGCGGGGTTGCTGGGTCGGTCGCGCCCACCAGGGCCCCCTCCTGGCTACGCCAATGATGCCTAAAACAAATCCCCGCATACAGATGTGGGTACTCTCGGGACTCCCCGACAAATTTGTGCCAAAATCACCAAACGACATTTTTTGGGACATCCAAAAAATTCCTGTTGCGAATTTCGAATGAAAAAAATTCTCACACGACGTGAAGCGGAAAATAGCGTCGAATCCACTTTAATTTCAACGTGGACTTCTCCCCGGCAAATTTCTGCACGGAAAAATGCGACAAAAAGGAACATTTTTCCTGCCTCTTACCTCCTACCTCGAAGTCCTACCTCTTCCGCGAGGTAGAACTGATGATCCGAGATTTTTCACACAAGGATTACCACATCCCGTCGTATAATGCTCTCTCTCCCGCGCGCCTTCACAATGAATTTCCAGCTGTGCCCATCCTGTCTGTATACGCGGGCCGACAACAATGAGCGCGCGGAAGCAGGAGCGCGACACACCGTTGAAAAACTCACCGCTACCTCCGTGCATACACAGCGCTACGGACGACGGTGAAGGGAGGGGGGAAGTTGCTACTCGCATCCGCGTTTATGACACCAACCGCGAGCGTCGCTCTCCTTTTTCGTATCCGTGTAAAGGGTGTCCCAAGATGACCTGATATTTTAAATTGCGCGCCATTTTTTTTGTAACGAACGTAGAGTACTAAACTTTGACGACTGGCATCAGGAAGTATTGGGGTTTAGTCATGGTGAATTACACGATCGAGCAACCCACAGAAATTGTCATTTGCTGCATTGTTACACTGAGAGAAATGTATAGTAACTTCAACCATATTTCAACGATATTTTATATTACCCTGAGGGGACAATAATATTTTATAGTCATGGTTACTGCCGAAAATATAGTACTGCTTATAATATTTTAGCAGTTGTGTTAACTCATATGTTAACCGCAACCAACAATCTTTCAAGCATACGTTGATTGTCAATGCTATATAATATCGTAGGTTTTCATAAAATGAATATTTCCCTACACCATCAAAATTAGTGATTTTTGCCATATTGAATGTTATGTCTACTAAATGTATATAATGTTTCATAAATACAAAAAATTTCAATTGAGAGTACTACCTGTACGATTGTTTATCCTGATTTGTTATTCCCTGACCTCCTGAAGCGATTACTATCGAAGAAAATATTTCACCTCCAAGGAAATTCGAACCTACGACCTACCTAACTATATTTACGCACGCTGCCACTATGCTACCGGGTACGTATGTTATTCCGATCGTAGATTTGGCAAAACGGATAAATGAATGCGCTAATATATTTATATCGTTCATAGCGTGTCTTCACTATAAGATTACCACAATGTCGTTCATATAGTAACTTTTCGTAAGGTCTTGTAAAAGTTTATACTCAACAAGTGTTAATGTTAACCATATAAATACTACAAACTTGCACTGAGAAAAATGTCCATAGTATTTATTAAAAAAACGCTCATGGTAAAAGTGGGCATAGTAAAATTCATATAGCTTATTGCTACCGCAATCATAATATGGTTAACACAACTACAAGCGTCTATTTAATCATGCCGTTTTGGTAGTGTGTTTTTTTTTATCTAGTATCCCTGAAATAACTATTAACTACTGTGAAAGACTTTACAATATCGATATAGTTAATTCAGTTAATATTTTTACAATAGTTAGTAGTTTTTGCTGGGATAATAGATAGTCGAGCACGCCAGCAAAGTTGGATGTTTAGATATATTTTTCGCTTATACTTGTGTTAACGATATTATGATTACGGTGCCAATAAACTATACAGGATTTTACTATCCCCTCTTTTGACGTGGGCGTTTTTCATAAATACCATGTACTTTGCTCTCAGTGCAGCAATTAGTATTTGTGCGCCGATTTTGTGATATAGCTGAATTAACCATATCGATATTGTAAAGCCTGTTACAATAGTGTATAGTGATTTCGGACATGCTAGATACTCAAACACGCCACCAAAGTCACATGTTTACGTATACTTTACACTTGTAGTTGTGATAACCATATTATGATTGCGCTGACAATAAACTATAGGGAATTCGACCATACTCTTTTTTACCATGCGCGTTTTTTGTAAATACCATGCACTTTTCTCTCAGTGTACTGCATACCGTAAAGTGGGACTACTTTGAACAGGTTTTGAAAGTTTCTTGTAGATAACTTGTTTTTAACATCCTAAATTCCAACTTCTTTTGCTCCGATAGAACAACGTCTCCTTTCGCTATCAAATTTATGAGAACGTCAAGCCCCATCCCTCCACCTGCAATTTTTTTCGAGTGTCCAAGTAACCTCGAGTTTGGGGTTTCTTTGACAAGGTATTGGAATGCAATTTATGTCAAAGATTAAGGACTACTTTGACATCGTTTTGATAAAGAAAATTAATATTTTATGCATCATACATGGAAGAAAAAGGGAAACAACATTTTTTCAATTGTATTGTTATCTTACTTCAATCTTACTTACTTACTTACTTACTTACTTACTTACTTACTTACTTACTTACTTACTTACTTACTTACTTACTTACTTACTTACTTACTTACTTACTTACTTACTTACTTACTTACTTACTTACTTACTTACTTACTTACTTACTTACTTACTTACTTACTTACTTACTTACTTACTTACTTACTTACTTACTTACTTACTTACTTACTTACTTACTTACTTACTTACTTACTTACTTACTTACTTACTTACTTACTTACTTACTTACTTACTTACTTACTTACTTACTTACTTACTTACTTACTTACTTACTTACTTACTTACTTACTTACTTACTTACTTGCTTGTCTTACTTACTTACTTACTTACTTACTTACTTACTTACTTAATTGTTTTACTTCAATCTTTAATCGTATTGTTACCTTATGTTATCTTATATTGTTACAGTTATGGAGGACATAGCTGTAACTGCCATTTTCGACTGTTTTCTTTAGAATTTTTTTTAAACACAGAAATAAAATCCATGGTCAAAAGGATACAAAATGGCGGTGCACAAGTTGCTATAGCACTACCTCGTTTTCAGCCAATGCACACCGCGGCACGCGGTAGAACTGTCGTAAATTTAATTCTAGAACTAAGAGTCAAATGTTCTCATGATTTATATTAGTTTTAGCAGTCAAGTACGGGGGGAAGTGAAAAAAAGAATTTAAAAACAAAAATAGAAACGAGTTTGACAAAAAGTTCGTTTTTCGACCATATTTTCATATAAAAAGCGATATATTTTTTACAATATTCAATTAATTTAAAAATGCGCTCCTACTTTACTGTTTTTTTTTTTTTTTTGGTTTTTTCCTTAGGTACACGCTTTTCGCGTTTGTTACCTATTCTTTCCCATCATTATGGCCGTTCTTTCCTCTACTGTTTACACTCCTTTTTGTTCTCCCTGTTCCCCCCCTCTTGCGGCCGCAGCCGACTTCCCCCCCTCTGTATTATATTCATCATGACATTTCTGTCAGGGGTATAGGGAAACTGCGGAAAACCTATACCAATACAGCCGGTCATCGAGTTCGCCCCCCAGTCGTGGAACTAGTCTTATTTCGCCGCGAAATGCCGAAGAAAAATATTTCACGACGAAATGTACGCGACCGGGATTCGAACCCGCGACCTCCCGGTCCGCTGGTTTAGTGGCGAGCACGCTAACCACTAGACCATCGCACCGGTTTTTCCTACTTTACTGTTAAAGCAGTCCAAGAAGCTACAGTTGAAATTTCATGTCGATTGAACGAACATAGTTCGACTTCCGGTGTGTGCCGATGTCAAAAACGTGGTTTTGAGAAATGCGTGTTTGAAGTTTTCGGTATCCGCTAGGAAACAAATGCAGGAGTGACTTTGCAGAAGCGTAGAAGCTTCGTGGGTCAGCGGGTTACGTGATCCTCGTTGGGAACGGTTTTTACTTCAGCATCAAATTTCTGGACGGTATTTTGTGTAGCTGGTCTTGCGTCGATTGGCACGGCATCGCCGAAGGCACTTTTTAGCACACGTAGACTGCCCTCAAAAAGAGCTCGAAAACCACTTTAAAACTGATTTTTCAGCTATAAACGAATATTTGCATCACATTTTTCATGGTATAAAGGATTTTTTGAAAGTGTTTCCAAAAAAACGAAATCCAAAAAATGTTACAGCGGTGTCCTCCCTTAAGGAAACATTTTGCATAAAAGTATCAAGTACATAGGGTACTATTATAGGCACTTAATCGGTCTTATAATTATTATTGAGATCAAGATCAACTTGGGCAACATTATAATCAACTTTAGCACCACTATAATAACATTGAAGAAGAAATTTAAACACATTTAAAGGCGCACGCATTCAAACCGTATTTCAACGCTCTCTTAAGGTAGCCCCAAAATTGTCAATGTTAACCTTAATATCAATGTAACCCCGTTTTACGGTAGTTATTGCAGACGAAATTTCATGGTCGTGTCATCTCGCGCCGCGGCGATGTGAAATCACCACCAAGATCGTGACATTCGGCACCATTGGACTTCTTCGGGGTTTTTCTCAAAGAAAAAGTGTGTGCCAATGATCCACAGAACATTCCATGGCTCAAGAAAGCAATTGGACGTCACCATTTTGTACATCGAAAAAAAAAAAATTTCTAACAGCTTGATATTCATACTGAATAGACGTGGAATTAATTTTATGAGTAAATCACTTTTTCATACGAAAAAAAATTGTTGAATTCGCACATGATTTTATGCACGATACTGTGGCCTAAGGCGTTAAGGGGAGGGTAGGGGCTTCAGCGTGAAAAAAAAAACAATTTTTGCGATTTTTTTTCATCTATATGGATAAAGTAAATTTATTGAAACCTTTTGTACATCGTTAAGTGTCATTTCAAGAACATTCCGTGAAATTTGTACGCTAAAATATCCACAAACAAGCCGGTGACAAAGCTTTTCCAAAAACGCCTTTAAAACAACACGATTTGCGGTGTTCACTGTATCTCAGCAAGAAATTATCTGAAATCAAGTACCATTAAAATTTAGTCAAAGTATCATCAAATCCTCCCCGCAACGGTCTTTGATAATTTTTTTTTTCATCTTTAATTTTTCGGTCGTCACGTAAAGTGAAAAGTGCCATTTTCACGAAAAATTCCGTCATTTTGGGGGTGGAAAACCTCCTCAATGTAAAAAAAAAATCTCAAACTAACCGTTGGGGAGAGGTATTTTATATGTAGAAAGTATGTACCAAGTTTGAAATAAAACGGTCGTGTAGTTTTCAAATGGCAGTGAACACGGACTTTGAAAAAGTGGTTTCGAGAAAAACGCTTTTGAAGTGTTAGCTAAGTGTTAGAGGAGCGGGACTAAATAGTCAACAACTTCGAGAGTTTTGCTCTGACCGACTTGAAATTTTGGGATTATATTCTTGAAATATTTGACCATAAGAAAAGAGAAAAACAAATCGATTTTTCAAAAGTGCGGACCCCTACCCTCCCCTTAATGTAATGAGTCCGTAATTATGCCGAAATGTTATTGAAAATTTCGTCAAAAGAGTGCACGTTTGTGAACAAGAACGTGGCGGCCATTTATCGGATATTGCGTTCCACACATAACCTCAAAGTTTGTATCTCACATGAAAACAAAATTTGTCTCACTTTTCCAGTAAATAATACGTTTTTTTGATAAACGAAAATGTCAAGTAATTTTGAGACACCCTATACTCAAACTCGTGTCCAAACACGGACGCTACAAACTTCGTTCAATTCTCGAGCAATTTTCTTATAGCCGAACGGAATGCGGCTATAGTTTCCCACAGCCGCGTGTGCGTCGATCGTTCGCGGAGCCAACGAGAGGTCGGTGCGTCGATGGAACAGGCAAAATTTCACCAAAGCAGGCTGTTTAAAAAAGCGCCGCGTCACGTTCGCGTTCGTTGTTGTCGTACGGCGATAATCGACAATTACTAGTGCGCGAGCCTTGAAGAAACGAAATTTCGATAAGAACAATGGTCGAAGGTTTGCGAGGACGATCGGTGCGAGTGTCGCGCGCGGTTTGTGCCTCACGTCGTATCTCCATCGTACGTGAGTGGTTCGACGTCGCGCGCGCAGTATCAATCATAGTATCGTCGTTGCGGGGCAGCGGTGGCGGCGGCGTCGCGTCAACGAACAAGGCGAGATCGTAACGCGCTCGAACAATCCGCGCCGCGGTAGTACGTCGCGCTCTTGAGACGCCGGGTCTGCGCCGTGCGATATAAAAAACAAAAACAAAAAAAAAAACAAATCGTTCGCGTTATTAATTGTAGCGGACGGGCTCTGCGACGCCGATACCGCGCGCCGTAAAATAAAAAAGCGAAAAGATCGTCGTCGATAGAAATTTGTTGCGGCTACTGGAAGCCCTCTTGAGAACCGTGAAAATAAAAAGAAAAAAAGTGGATGAATCGTTGACGGTAGAAATTAGTGGCGGCGTGTATCGGACGCGAGTCACGAGGAAGACCGCGTCGATAAATCGCGATATCGGTGCGGAGAGGAGCAGACCAGGTGCGATATCGTCGACGATGAGCGTCAGTCTCATAATGTGCAAAACGAAAGATTGCCTACCCCCGCTAGCGCTGCGAGAGAAAGTGGGATCAACGAATAGAGTGCCAATAACATAAGTAAAGGGAGAAAAAAACGTTGAGGATGCGCGCGCGCGAGTCACGAGGTTTTTTCGTCGACTCGTGATCTACCGCGCGCGCGGACTAACGAGCTCTCTCACTCTTACTTTCTCTCTCTCTCTCTCCCTCCCTCTCTCTCTCTCTCTCTCTCTCTCGCTCTCTCCCTCTCTCTCTCTCTTATTCTCTTATTCTCTCCCTCTTTCTCACACGATGACATCTTTACCCGGAATCGCGCGAGTCGGACGTCGTATCGAACAATCGTACTCCGGCGAGCTTTCAGTCCGAGTTGGTAACCCGAGACGGACGGTCTTTCGATCGAGCGAACTCGCGCGCGCCCCCCACGCCGCCCTACCGAACACCAGCGGCTAAATCGCGAGCGCTCGCTTACCTCGGCAACGAATGACACGAGGGGTGGAATCTTCATCGATACGAGCAAGGATCGATTATTTTCAAAGGGCTAACGCTTCGTGTCATGTTTGCGATACGATTCGTGGCGATAAACGCGTTTGATCGGAAATAATGGATTCGAGCCACGAGCAGGGTGGCGGCTGTCTCCCATCCGCCAAGAGACGAGTCTCCATAAGCGAACAAGCCTTCGGTCTTGAAAATCCAGCTTTCGAGCACAGCAGAAGGATAAGCGCGAGTTCCGAGCACAATTCCGAGCCCGGACGCAAAAAGTCCATTCTCCACTATGGCAACAGTAATTTCGGTAGCATCGAAAACATCCAGCAGCCGCAGCAGCAGCACAAGTTCGAGGTTGCCGAGCAGGCGGGTGTACGAATCAACGGGAACAATCGTAAAAAATCAACGATGAGCCTGTCGAGCTCGTTACGGGACAAAATCGAATATTCGGAAGAGCTTAAGAGGTATACCGTTGCACGCCGAGGATTGGAAGATCCTCGAAAGTGACTCGAAGAAAAACGACGCGATTGGGGGCTAATCGCACTTTGTGTCTCAGCGATTCGTGGGTTTCTGTCGATAGATCGTGGCTGTACGTATTTTGCTCGAGATGCCACGGACGCGAGGACTCGGCGGCAAGTTCGTGGGAACCACCGGGATGGAGGCGAGCCTGTCCCCGACCCTTTTGTCCCTCGTACAGAAAATTTGCTCGCGTCACGTGTCTCTTGCTGCTCGGTACAATGACGTGGGGTATAGTTTATTCGATAGTCGGCGAGGACGCCGCCCCGGGTGGTCCCCTGTTCGGGCTGGCCGCTCTCAGCATCGCTGCGCACTTTGGCGGTTGGCTCTTCTCACTGACGACCCTGCCGGCCCTCATCGGTATGCTCGTCACCGGTATCTTCATGCAGAACCTTGGCCTCGTAGATATCGGGGCCGCTGGTGGTAGCTACTCGACCGTCATCGCGAATCTACGGTCGGTACATGTACACTAACATACACATACGTACGGGCGCAACCGCACCATTGAGTATGCCGAACGCGAGCTCATTCGTAACGTTTGCATTGTTACGTTACGCGCAGCCTCGCCCGCGCGGAAGAGACCCACCGCGCGTCAAAATCCTGCCCCGGGTGTATTATAATCGCGCTACTCGGTCAACGCTACCGTGACGCGCGTTACTCTACCTCTGTCGATTGTCCCCTCGTTACGCGAGATATCTAGAGTCACCACCACCGACACCGATGCCCCACCGTGTTCGTTAATTGCGAGATAATCGATGAAAAATCGCTTTGTTTTTATCGTGATCGATAATTGGGGGTAAACCGAGACGATTTTTGGACTTCCTCGTTGAGAAAGTGTCGTAGGGATCTGTTTGGGTTAGCGTACTTGTGGCTACTCCCTGAAAGAGATGCAATGGTCCATCGCGTTGGATTCATATACACGCTTGTACGTTGGATTCTGATCAGGATTCTCCATCGGAAACCAAGCCAAGTGGTAATTTTCAAAAGCTATTTTGAAGTTTGCTCAATGGGTGCCAAATGTCCGCACGGTGGCAACCTTTGAGATAGCAAGCATCCAAAAAGGTTGGACACCTGATGACTTAATGGTAACTGTCAAGTGGACACTTCGTACCCATTCCCGTGTAGAAATTATCGTAGAGATCCATTTGGATTCCCATACTTGTGCCCAAGGGCGCCGCTAAGGGGAGGCAGCCCCCTCCTTCCTAGAGATTCGAAAATACGAGTGTCTAAAATGTCTAGAATTCACATTTCACCCACAATCCCTCTGCCTCCGAGCCCCCCCCTGGCCCATTAGCTGGCGACGCCCTTACTTGTGCCTACTAAGAAATCGGGCTCCAATGGAACACCGCGCTGGAACTACAGGGTGGGGCAGAATGCAGTCCCTGATTTGAAGGGTGAATTGAAAAAAACGCTTCAAGATACATAAAAAAAGGTTTTTATTGCTCAAAAGTACACACGATACTGTTTTTTTCTTGATGTTTTGAAAATGATATCGTCTAAGTGGCGGTTTTGACGCGCAGTACACATATTGAGCCTTTCAAAGAAGTTCTCGGCCACTCTTCCCTGCATATCTTGCGGAATTCCAGCGATGACGTCCTCAATCGCCTCCTTCAGAGTTTCAAGGGTTCGAGGTCGAAGTTTGTATACCTCAGCTTTGACGTATCCGCACAGAAAAAAGTCACACGGGGCCAAATCGGGGGAGCGAGGGAGCCATGGAACATCCCCCGCAAAGAGATCAGGCGACCGAAAGCTTTTGCAAAATTTCGCGTGAACGGCGGGCAGTATGGGCCGTGGTTCCGTCTTGTTGAAACCAGAAGGCTTCTGTATCGTGTTCCTTGCCATGCTCTTCCATTTTGGGGCGCAGAAGGTTATCCAACATCTCACAATAAAAGCCCTCTTCGTAGCCACAACGCTTTCCCCGTTTTTAAAGAACGTCCCCACAACAAAGCCCCGGTGCTCACTTGACCACGGCATGGTGACTACTGAGAACGGTATTGTTCGCCCGACCTAAAGGCACCTGCCCCGCCCCTCTACCCGGTCTGGGGGCCCTTCAGTGCATTTTTTGAAACTACGGAGTGCATTCTGCCTCACTCTGATTCTGATGAGGATTCCCCATTGGAAAAGTCCGCTAAATGGGTACCAAATGTCCGCGTGGAGGCTACCTTTGAGATGACAAGCATCCAAAAAGGTTGGACACTTGATAACCTACTGGTAACTGCCAAGTGGACATTTGATACCCATTTAGACAACTTTAGACAACTAAAGCATTGCCGCATTGTCGAACAGAGTCCCATACGATTCTTGATGAAACCCATCGCAATGTGCACATTGAATTTTCTAAAAAGAAAAAAATATATACATAAATGTACAAATTGAGTGGATCTGAAAGTGTACATTTTATCTTATAAAAGTATAAAACGCTAAAAAAAATATAGCTCAAACATCAATTTGAATCACATGACTGAAAATCCACTGTAATTGTCGTTTATTTATTTGATTGCACTTTGACATAACACCACCACACACGTACAGGCCCACAAAGCGTGCAGGTTATCCTTCAACACGCCAAGTTTTTTTTCACGTATTTTCGATTCGAACGTGGTAAGAATTCTCAAACGGCGCTCATCGAGGAACAGTGCAGAATCCACTTGGATCTCAATGAGAACTCCGTACGTGCGGTGTTCCCAATAAATCCCAGCAGAGAAGTTGGTGCATCTTGGGTCTCCCCGACATATTTGTGCACAGGATCACGAAAGGATATTTTTTTGGGAGATCCGACAAATTCCGGTTGAGAATATGAAATAAAAAATTATCAACTAACGTCAATCGAGAAATAGCGCAAAATCCACTTGGATTCCATTGTGGACTCTCCACGTGTGGCGTCCCTGTTAAATGCCTATAGGGATGCGGTAGGACCTGGGAATTCCTGAACAAATTCTCGAACGGGCATCGCCATAGTGGATGTATTACTACACCGAGGGCTTGTATTATTCAAAGGTCTTTGTAAGCGAGTTTAAGTTGCAACGCGCGCGCGCGTATATATATACTCGATCGCCGTACATTATCGGATAAATGCGGTATGTACTCGTACCAGGTTGATTCGCGAGTCTATCGTCGTACGAATACTTTCGGAATTACCTATCCTCGACGCGGCTTTCGAAATCTTTACGAGCCATTGCTTTTCTCTGTCTCTCTCATTTGAAATCGTAACCGATATCGTAATCACTGTTACTATTATTATCAGTAGAATTAAATGATTTTTTTTATTTTTAAATTTATTTATTACTGTCACTTTACTTCTGCGTTGTAAACCATGTTGCACGGTACTCTTAAGGAGCTACGGTACCAGAGTACGGAATAAACACTTCTTTCTCTCTCTCTGTCTCTTTTAAATCAGCGTCCACCGAATTTCCCCCCAATTGTCTCGTCAAATTGAAAACGCGAAAAGAGAGAAAGAAGGCGCGCGTTCGATAATTGATCGGTTGTTTGAAGAAGGAGGCAAGCGAGAGCACGAGACCCCGATACCGCAGTCACGAGGTTTTATCGCCGTCGAACCAACGTGAATATAATCTTTTTTTCTCTCGCTCGATCAACCCACCGATCATCGCCATCAGCCGCCCCCCCCCCTGCGGATGCACATTGTGCCGAGAAATATGTCGTGACGGAAAATAAAAAAGAATAACGCTGAGGCCTCGATCCATTTCTTGAGATGGATTAGGGAAAGACGAAAAAAATGTAGCACATGACTCTCGAGTCACGCGGTCCCGAGTTTCCGATTATCATCCGAGATAATCCCTCTTGTTTGTACACATATCCGCGATATCGGATCGGGGATTCTTCGATTGGAAAATAATTGATAACCGCGATAAGAAGATGCGACGCGCGCGTGGCTGCAGCAACTATTTTTGTTCGCCCACCCTCGTTTTTCCAAGCCCGACAGGCAAGAAAGAGAAACGGACTTTCGTGAATTGCAGAAAAATCGCTTTGGTGATAATATTGACGAGAGCCGGTCTCGATCTCGATCCAAAAGCACTGAAGAAGCAGCGAGTGACGTTGCCGAAATTGGGCCTGATACCGTGGTGCGTCGAGACTACGGTTATCGGTGTCACGGCCACCTATCTCCTCGGCCTACCGTGGGTATGGAGTTTTCTGATCGGTAGCGTCGTAGCCGCGGTCTCGCCGGCCGTAGTTGTTCCATGTCTCTTCAGGCTCCGCGGCAAGGGTTACGGTGTCGCCAAGGTACGTACACGTCCTCTTCTTCAATCCTTCACAATCCTCCAAGCAACCGTTAAAGACCGGGCGACATTTTGGGCGCAGGGTATACCGACTCTGATAATCGCTATCGCCGGTATCGACGACGCGGCCTCGGTCGCCATCTTTGGCATCATCAAAAGCGTCATGTTCTCCAAGGATGCTCTCTGGTACCAAATACTTCAGGGTCCGATCGCGATCTTCGGTGGGATCGGCTTCGGTATTCTCTGGGGATGCCTCGCGAGATACGTTCCGGAAAAGGGTGACGTGAGTTACTCCAAATATTTTCTTCTTATTTCCACGAAAGAATGTGTGAAGAAAAAAAAAACGTAAGCGTCATTGTCGACTCGGGTCCACAGCCGTTTGCCGTACCGATGAGAGTTTTGATGCTGCTGGTCGGTGGCTTGTTGGCGGTTTTCGGCAGCGAAGCTATCGAGCTCGGCGGGGCTGGCCCGCTCGCCGTCGTCGCCGCGGCCTTCGTCAGCTCTTACTTCTGGCAGAAGGAAGGCTGGGAAATTGACGACGTGAGTTTAACCAAATGTGACACATATACCAGATGTATGCAATCGTCGTGGAGCTTGTTGCTCTCCACACGCACCGGAACTCGTTCATTTCGTTGACTCGTTTCGCCGAAGGCCGTACGAATAAATCACGCCTGCAGTTGCACTCGCGAACGCTACGTATCCCACTCTCCGGCTCTTGCACAATTTGCCCGCGTTGCGCGACTAGTTTGTCCTCGTTGCTTTTCTCAATACGCTTCCCTCTCTGTTCTCACATTGCAGAATCCAGTGGCGATATCCTTCGAGATATTCTGGATGATATTCGAGCCGATACTGTTCGGTGTGACGGGTGCGCAGATAAGAATCAAGGACTTGGAGGGTAGTACGATTTATCTGACGATCGGTTGTCTGCTCACCGGTATAATCGTGAGGATAGGGGTCACGGTGTTGGTCGGTATAGGCTCGAGATTCAATCTCAAGGAGAAGATTTTCATCGCTTTCGCTTGTATGGCAAAAGCTACGGTACAGGCAGCCCTGGGGCCGGTCACGTTGGACGAGGTGGATCCTAGTGAGCCGGAGGAGGTTCGCCACGCCGAAATGATGCTCACGTTTTGCGTTGTTTCCATACTGTTGACCGCACCGGCCGGTGGAATAATAATATCCCTCGCCGGTCCGAAGCTTCTGACGAAAACGAGGGAGCCCGTTCAACCGCCCGAGGGCTGGCGATCGCGAAAGCCATCCATCAGGGATATATCCATCATAAACGAGGATCCCGATCTCGAGGAATCGGCAGCGGCCGCGACGACGACGACGACGACGACGACGGCCGTTGACAACAAAAACTGATCCATCGAGTTATGCAGTCGCGGTCTCAATTCTTATTTATACTTGTACACGCAAGTGCATCTCACGCCGACGACGAACAGCCGCTCGCCGAGACAATGGTGCTGCTGCTCGCGCTGTTCTTCAGCCTGTACGGATCATGCAGTCCCGAGCGTTTGCCACCTGCCGTCCCCGTCCAAGACGTCAACGCCATAGCGGTCGCGCGTTTTTCCTCTCGATCGCGCCTTCCGAGAAAGCGCTCCCTCAGGCCTCGGTACACCTTGCTCTTCAGGCCGAAGAGAACGAATATCAGCAGTCCCTGCAGACAGTTGAACACGTCCGAGGCGTAGAATAATTCCGTTTGCCAAGCGAGCGTCGCCGAGACCGCCCAGTGATTCAAGTAAGCCGAGATGACCTCGAGACTCCACGATACGCCCATCACCACGAACAACTTGAGGTTCATCAGCAGCCTGTGCGTCACACAAAGCAGACCTTCCTCATTTTCCTTATTTCTCCCTCGTTCTTGACGTTCTTCGTTTGCCAATTTATTCTTATCCCGTGTAAATATTAATAATAATGATAATAATGATAATAATAATTGAGTAAAGAATGGGGCGAGAGGCAACCTCGTTTTGTTGGCTCGAAATCGTTTGCTTCGTGGATCGCTCGGTGTAGCCATTACCCTCGTTATCTCGGCCTTGACTTTGCCGCAGTATACGGCCGTCTGTACGAAGAATATGACGTTCGCCACGAGCTGTATGGTGACGGGTCCGATGAAGAAGAGTATCTCACCGTAATAGAGCACGTTTCCTGCGTATTCGCGCGAACAACGAGCGTATCAATGACTCTTTCGATGTTATATTATTATCTTACGAGCGGGGCCCGTGTGATAACAAATACACGACGGACTTTCGAACCAGCAACTGTCGGTGCCGATGTGCGGACGTAGGTAGTCCGGCAAGAGTTGGGTGTGATCAACGACGATGCCGCTTATCGTCGCCACCAGCGAGAAACCCCAGGCGTACAGCGAATACAGGAGAAAGCGTTTTTTCGCAGCTCGACCACCGCCGCGACGTCGACCGGAAATATCAGCGCCACCCAGTCCCCTAAAAAAAACGTCGCAAACAATTTCCGCATCGAAAAGTACGGCAGCGTTACGATATCTGTGGCCCCTAATTCTGACCACGCAGTCTTCATATTTAAACCAAAAGAAGACTATTTTCAAGTGGTGAAAATCGAGATTTGCTTGAAACTTGGTATAAAGACTCTCCGATAATAGACTGGCCCAAAAAAAACTTCTCGATTTGGGCTCTCAACTCTTTATAATACTCGATAATGAAAGAATGAAGCTCGTGAACGAGCAGCCTATAGATTAAGGGCAGATATACACCTAGGAGCCGGAAAAAGGTCATTTTTGTGAATCCTTGCAAGGAAAACTATTTGAAATTTCGGATTGGGGTTTTAATTATCTAGAATGATGTACATTCGAAAATATGTTTAATTTTCTTGGTTTAAAAATATCAAAAATATACAAGGATATTGTATGATCCTTGGAGCGTCGTAAAAAAATCGGTACCCAAAATTTCACGAAAACCAATGAACCGATTACCTTGAGGTTTTTTGTGGTTATTCTATACACCATTATCTAGTACTTGTCAAAGCCGATTTTGAAAATTTCGATTTATGACAAAATTGCGGAAGTGTTCCTTCATGAGCTTCTTTGTTTCATCATCGAGTAATATTTCAAGAGTTCAGAGCCCAAATCGGGGAGCTTTTTTTGGGCCGGTCTATCCAATACACATAACTAAACATGTCATTCAACCATTTTCAAAATGTTACCTTTAAGAGGGCTAAACGGAAGATACCTATATTTTGATCAGATTTTCTTGAACGTTACCAACTCTATTTTATCTATAACACTATATGTTTTCCTCGCTGTTCAGTGCGTGTAGACAGTCAAGTAGTGCTTTTAACGGAGACTTTGCCCTTGATTGAGCAGCGGGAGATGTTAGCGGCTCAACATGAGCAACTGAAAGAAGAGGAGGGATGCCTCTATGGACCAGGCATTGCCGATTAGCGGTAATTATCAACACATTTGTGTAAGCACAATAACAAAACTTTAAACACGCTTTTCTCGAAAACACGTTTTTAAAAATGGCTGACATTCTCCTGACCGCTGTAATTAACATATTGACCTGAAATTTGGCCAGCATACTCAGAAAATATGTCTTTACGGAATGACGGATCGTTTTTTTGATAGATACATTTTTGCATTTATTATTCATCTTTTTATGCGAACAAAAACGCGAAAATTCGATTTTGTTTTTAATTGCCGCCATTTCCCGAAATTCGTACTAAACGAAAAACCCACCCGTCATTCCATGACCAAAGGGTCACAGATTGATAATATGCTTTGAATTTGTGTTTCAGATCAACAAAGAGGGGGCAGTGATGTCAGCCGTTTACCTCCCGCGATTTGAGGACCTGTTTTCGCGGAGTTGCAACGGCCGCCATTTTAGTTTTTTTTTTTAAAACAATTTTTTTTAACGTTCCGTATATCATGAATAAAAGCAAGAAAAAACCGCACTCAAAAAGCTTTACTCGTTTCCTTTAAAAAAAAATAAAATGTACACACCTGAAATATGGCACTCCAAGGACAAAGTCTCCCTTAACTCCTCAACTGTACATGCCACACATATGGGAGTATTGAAAATAACATCCAAAGAAACTTAAACTTTATAACTCTTGTTTCACCCCCTTAAGGATAGAAATTCGATTTTTACCACTCTTGAAAAAAGTCTTATTTTGGGTTAAATATGAAGGCCACGTGGTCAGAAAAAAATACGAAAAATAACGCTGAAAACAATATTAGTCCAGTCGGGATGTACATTTGAAATTTCAATAATTAAATACCGGTATTTTCTTTTTCTAATCGTTAGGGGGTGGGGGGGGGGGTTTATAGTCTTAACCCTTCCTTGACACGGACGAATTTGAAACAAAGTGCTCACTGTCCGAAAATTGAAGGTTTTCAATAATTTTTTACGATTCAATTTTTTACTTTCCGAACTTTAGTTATGCAGGCATATTAAGTAATGTTTAAGGGGTGAAAGGCAGTCAGAATTTTCAAAAAATCGATTTTTTACAATATTTTCTTAAACTATGATGTTTCGAAAATATATTATTCAAAATATAAAATAAATCGAAATATAAAATATCGAAATATAAAATAAATGTTTCAAAAATGTATTACTCAAAATCTATGAACTTTAGCAAAATTTTATAACGAATACTTTCGTTTTAAAATTGCCCAAAATATTTTTAAAAAATAATTCATTGCGAAAAATTTTAGTCGTTCGAAAAATGTTTTAACAATTGGCTATAAACAATTGAATGCTCGACTTTTCAGTAAAAAAATTGTGATATTCGGATTCAGCGGATCAAAATACATAAAAAAAAGTTTAGCTTCATCCATCGACCTCAAAATTTTACGAACATATTTTATCGTATCCACATCGAAAAACTTTAAACGCGTTTTTCTCGCGACTACGTTTTTCAAGCCGGTGGCCACTATAATTCAAAGACCAGTCGATGGATTTTAGTGAAATTTGGTGTGCTTATTGATAGCATTAAAAACTAGTCCTCAATCGGAGGATTTTCATTTTTGGTGAAAATTTATATTTTTTTAAAACAATAAGCGCGCGATTTTTTGGTCGAAAATCGAAAGTTGTTTGTCGGAAGCCACCATTTTGTTAATTTTTGGAAAAAAAAGCTTCGATTACGCACTAGATTTATTATTAAGCTAATGATTTTTTTTGTTTTTTTTTTTTATTTCGGATCCAGTAAAATTTTATGATGGTCACCGCAAAGCACTACATACCGAAGGGGATCCGACAAAGATGGCGATATTTTTATAAATAATCAATATTTTTCTTTGAAAATTCGTGCAAGTCAAGTTGAAATATAACATCAAAAATCTGTGTAACCACTTTTGTGAAACGAACTTAATTGCTATAAGAAAAAAAATGATTGAAAATGCTCGTTTTTTCACGGCTCTGACTGCATCTCACTCCTTAAAGTGCATCTCGAATTTTGTTTCAATAAAAATCGACCGAAGGTTTGTTAAGGGCAGGTGGAGGAAGTACTGTCCGGGTCAAATTGCCCCAGTGTGTCAAAGTCGTCGCCAAATAGGGGGCGTCCATAAATTACGTAACGCCATTGGGGGGGGGGAGGTCGTGGTTTGCGTTACGTGACGATTTTAGACCTGTCAGAAATAGCCAAATTTCTGCATGTTCAAGTTTTTAAATTTCAAACTCATCGTTCAGAATGGATGAAGTGCAAGCTCTTATTATTTTAAGAAATATAATGAAGATGAAAAACCGTCATATCGCCCGCGACTTGATACCCTAATGTAAGTATCAATATTCTAAAAAAAACATAACTTCTTTTTAAGAAAAACGGAACGAAAACTCTGAACTACTTTTTTGACCTTGTCTCAGTGACGCTTGAGCTCAGACAATTTAATAAAAACATTATTTAATCGCAGTGACTAAGGTTTTACGTAGACGATTTTTTAAGTTTTGGTCATTGCTATTTTTTAAAATTGCTTGGCTACAAAAAAGGGCCTTGAAGATGGAAAAACACGTCCAAACCGTCGGCATTTTCTAAAAAGAAACCAAAATAAAAAAACGGCTACGCATAACGATAGCTACATTTGTATAGATATCAATAAATTGTTGACTTTTTATTTACAGATCATAAAGATCATCAAACCTTTCATTAAGATATCGCTGGGACAATGAGAATTTTTTTCGTCGCCAAATCAGGGTTAATTTTTAAAAGTCATAAAATTTGGTATAAAACTAGATGAATATATACTTCATAAAATGAGTATAAATTCGATCCTTTCATTATTAGTTATTTCTTTGAAAAAAAAAAACGCCATTCTTGACGACAAAGCACCGGTTACGTAACGGAATAGGTGGGGGGTTCAAGCCAGGCGTTACGGTTCTGTTACCGTGGGGGGGAGGGGGGTCGAAATTTGAG
The DNA here is from genome assembly GCA_951751655.1 of Ophion costatus. Taxonomy (NCBI): domain Eukaryota; kingdom Metazoa; phylum Arthropoda; class Insecta; order Hymenoptera; family Ichneumonidae; genus Ophion; species Ophion costatus. Next base: position 3,791,928 of record OX632368.1, read on the forward strand.
AAATTTTGCGTTACGTAATTTATGGACGCCCCCATATGAGTGTGTCAAGCTAGAGTTAACACAGATTTTCGACCGGATAATGCAGGAGCTTCGGTCGCTATTTTGAATTTAAGGGAAAATTGTTTTTGACAAATAATTCGGCCATTTTTAACTCTTGACTAAAAATATTCAGAAATAAAGTTGAAGGAAATTGAATTCTCTAGAACTCTGGTTATATCGATTTTTGTCCCCGAGAAAAAATTATCAGATCAGATCACGTCTGATTATATCTGATTATATATGATCCAGATATGATTGATCATATCTGGATCTTGTCTAATCATGCAAGAAAAATGGCCATATCAGAGCATATATGATTGGATTTGACGATATCAGACCATATGATGTCAGACCTGCCAATATCAAATCTGCCTATAATATGCGAAATTGGTCATATCAGAACAGCTATACCCATATCAGGGTGAACATGCTTATATTAATAGCAGATATGAGTATATGTGGTATGTGGTATATGTCTATCTCCTTGCCGTACACTTTACGATATTTAACCACGACATCCACATTATCCTATTGGCGAACCAATAATATTTTATAAGTGATGTACAGTGTTATACACGGATCAAATGGGAATTCTCAAATAGGCCAATAACGTGTGACTTTGTGTGCGTAAGCGCGCATATGTGTATGTGTTAATAAGACGCACAATCATAATACTTTTATGTATATATAGATATGCATTGATTTATATTTGATTAGATCTGATCACACGTGGGCAAGCATGTTCAGCGACGATCATATAGAGCTTGGATGAATTCGAGTATAATTCCATATCTGGGCAGATACAATCGTAAATGGGGAAATATTTTCAGACCTGATCATGTACGAGTTGGGTTTGGTTGCGCATTCATCGATACCTGGTTGGATATGTTCATGCATGCGCGCACATATTCGAATCTGATCATGTGTGAGCTCGTATGTAGTCGTGAATTGTACTATATCTGGTTAGACATGACCACACGTGGGCAGACACGTTTAGCTATAAATTCATATCTGCACATATTTACTCATGCGCGATCATATCTGACCAGATATAGAGCTACCCCTGAGCGCATAAAAATACATGAATGTTCATCTTTGACCATGCATGATCAGATCAGATTCATTTATGGTGCAGATAAACACCTACATGAGCATATCTGCTCAGATATGACCATTCTTCCCCGGGTCTACAATTCTGAAATTTTGTCCAAATCTGAAAAGAGAGTACGATTGAATTATTGCATTCATTCGTTTGTTTTCAACTTCAGCGCATAAACGAAGACGAACAAACTTGTAGGGAATAAAGTTCTCTCCAAGTTTGATCGTTACCGTTTTCGGGGTAGTTACTTGACCATGATTATTATGATATCTAATTTCGGGAACATAATATTAGGTGTAGTAAAAAGAAATCCATTATTTTTGCCTTCAATTTCATGCAAAAATAATGGATTTCTTTTTACTACACCTAATATAGACACTCCTGCAGAATCGGCATTTAATACCCACCCCGCTGAATACAAAAATTTCGAAATTTGCAGTTGATTATGTCAACGTGGCAGGACCATCGTCGAAGAGGTGAAAGAGGTGCTACGATTTCAAAAACTTGTAAGAAAGAAAATGTCAAAACAACGGAACAAACTTGTAAGTAATAATGCGTGGATTAGGCCTACAGGGGATACCACGTCAAAAAAAAAAAACGCGTCTGGAACTCTACCCCTGCGGTGGTGCGGAAGAAGGTTTCATCGTGCATAAATATAATTCGAGCTTTATGTCACAGAAAGTCATGGAGTTGTCTAATGATTCGTGAAATAATTCTTTTACACCCCTCTTTTCCTTAACCCTAGGCCTAAGTACGCAAATATGTACCCCAGGGAAAAAACGGTAACGAGCAAACTTGTAGAGGATTTTATTCTCCACAACTTTGTTCGTATAAATTTTTCCGTTAAAGTTGAAAGTAAACGAAATAATGCAACAATCTAATCCCACTCCCTTTTTCAAGTTTAAGTCGGAAACTATCGGACGTAGCCAAAAATTTGTCATGATCAAAGTTATAGAGAATTGAATTTCCTACAAATTTGATTGGAAAATTTTTAGTCAAAAGATAAAAATGGGAGAGTTCTTCGACAAAAACGAATGCCCCTTATATTCAAGATGACGGCCATAGAACATGTAGAAACCAATAAAAAATGTGAACGCGGATTACCAATTACCGATTAGAAAAAGAAAATACTGGTATTCAATTATCGGAGTGTCTCCCCGTCCGGTTATCGGACGAATAAGCGTATGTTATTCGCCCGAATAACATATATATTATTGTCCGAATAACATATATATTATTCTCCGAATAACATATATATATATAATTGTCCGAATAGAATGTGTTAAATTGTTAAACAAACTATCCGGAAGAATTATTTAGACGTAGTCATCCGAAGAAAATCTTTATAATTTTGTTTGAGTTGGTTGTGTTAGGGTTTGTTTGGTTTGGGTTGGTTAGCTGTGTTGAGGTTTGTTTGGTTTAGGTTTGTTGGTTTTGTTTGGGTTTCGTTTTTTTTTGGTTGCTTTGTTTGCGTTTGTTTGGTTTGGGTTGGTTGATTTTGTTTGGGTTTTTTGGGTTGGTTGGTTTTGTTTGGGTTGTTAGTTTTGTTTGGGTTTTTTGGGTTGGTCGGGCGGGTTTGTTTGGGTTTTTGGGTTGGCTGGTTATGTTTGGGTTTGGGTTAGTTTGTTTGGGTTTGTTTTCGGAGTGGTTTGTGTGTTAGGGTTTGTTTGGTTTGGGTTGGTTAGCTGTGTTGAGATTTGTTTGGTTTAGGTGGGTTGGTTTTGTTTGAATTTTGGTTTGTTTATTTGGGTTCGTGTTGTTTGGGTCGGCTTGTTTGCGTTTATTTGGTTTGGGTTGGTAGGTTTTGTTTGGGTTTTTTTTGGGTTCGTCGGTTGGTTTTGTTTGTGTTTTTTGTTTTTGTTTGGGTTGTTGGTTTTGTTTGGGTTTTTGGGTTGGTTGGGTTTGGGTGGTTGGTTTTGCTTGGGTTTTTGGGTTGGTTGGTTTGGGTTAGTTTGTTTGAGTTTGTTTTTGGAGTGGTTTGTGTGTTTGGGATTGTTTGTTTGGGGCGTTATACAGCGTGAACCGCGTAAAATTAGCCGCTATCCGGACGAATAACATACGCTTATTCGTCCGATAACCGGACGGCTAGCCTCAGCGTTTAATTATTGCCATTTCAGGTGATGTTCTTGTACACCCCGACAGGGTTATATCCATACCCAAAGGTCCACCAAATGTCGAAGCACATGACGTTCAACCATGTGAAGGCCGCGATCCAAGAGAGCAGAAGGGTGAAGCCTGCAAATACGACCGAAGCGTTTACGACGCGGTCGTGCTGGCGCAGTGGGGGGGGGGGGGGGTGGCGTTACTTACCGAGAAATTTGCAAAAGTGAGTCGCTCCCTCGTTCGGATCACCGGCGTTCGACGGTGTAGCGAGAGCGACCACCGCAAGGCTAGCGTACGCGACCGTCAGACTCGCAACGTGACACATGAGCGTCTTTCCGTGAAGATTTCTCAATACGGGCAGACACGCGTATACTCCCAGCGTTAAAATGAGAAACACGCAGCTCGTCAGCTGGAGAAATGCGAATATCCAATATCTACAAATACGCAAAACACATTTCACATTGTATGCAAAGCGCCAAGTGTACGCGGCAATAGGGTTAATTATAATGGTTACCTATTTTACATCATGATTGGTTTGTTTGTTTGGGTTTTTTTATCGCTCATTTCTTCTCTATACTCACTTATGGATATTCGACTTATGGCTATTCGGTTATGGAAATTCGACTCATGGATATTCTACACCAATCATTCGTTTAGGATGACAAGGGTATGAACCATATTTTTCACCCTCGAACCGAACACTATTTTTCGGCACCTTCTAACAGAATACATGGGTCATTGGCGTCGCGGCATATTTAACAACCTTAAATGGTACAAAAAATTCTAAACAAATTTATAGGTATTATTTGTAGTTTCAAGTAGAAGTTTAGTCAATAATAATATCATAACATTAATTTTCGGTTTCTAATTTGTAAATATTCGGAAGTGGAGCTCGTGCTTGAATCAGCGGGAGCCCTACTGACCCAAACAAAGCCAAACAAACTTAGACTGATTCTAGCAGGAGCCTCGCTTCCGAATGTTTACCGTTAATTTAATCTTTGGAAAAAAATGCCGGCAATACACCGTAATGTTGAAAAATGGATAATTTTTGTCGAGTAACTTATTTTGAAAAATCCTTTGAGTCGTTTTTACTTGGGATGAGGTACTTTCAGAAAAAAAAATGTGGGAGATTTCGGGAACTAAAAAAGCGTATTTAAGGGCTGAATATCGCTATTTAGTATGGATCGATGATAAATGTTAAATATTGATGGATAACATGAAAACTTTCGAATCGGAAAACTAATCGCAACTCAGCTTCCTCTTTCTGATGATTTTCTTCTTCGATACAATTTTCATCCTCGAAATGTTCTCCGCCGAAATATTCCAGTTATTAACGAGGACGAAGTGACGCCCTAACCTCTTCGTTAGTTCTCACATCCACGCTCGCTTTTATTTATTCAACACTTTCGTTAAAATTAATATTTTGAGTCAAAAACAGAATTATATACAAAAACAATGTTTTTTTTGTATATAATTCTGTCCAAGCTTTTTTTTCTTATCGTCGCCACCTCGTGTCGTTGCGATCGGGGGATGTCACGAGGCTAACCTAAACCGATCATAGAACGTTTCGTCGTATATGGGTATGTGCGCATAACAGTTGAAAATCGTTACGCGTATTAAAAAAGTTGGATATGCCTGGATGACTGTTTTTGACAATTCAATTCAGTGACAATCCAGATGCTTGCGGGTTCCGAGTGCGGTAACGATTCGACTCAACTACAGTCGCATCACAAAGAACAAAATATCAATCATTTTTATCATCGTCGCTTGAGTTTTCCACGCGATAGGTTTACCTATATTTTTACGCGTGTATTCATCAATTTCTTCATTTCATTATGCAAATACATACTTTTTTCTTTTACTTTCCGTGTAATGGATATTTCTTACAAAAAAACGAAACAAGAATCCGCATACCGAGACGTCGCAATCTAAAGTGTCTGCGCTGCTCGTAAGACAGACATAAGATATCGCTGTCTTCTCCGCGCACGACATCCCCTCTCCTATGCGCACCACCCGGCCGAAAATTGAACCGTCCCCCACTACCGTCGTTTCAAGACCGTGCTCTAGCCCAAACTTTTTTTACACAGCAATACGAACGTCCCAGGTAAACAAACCTTTACGGGATACCGCTGTAGAAATGCCGAGGACGCGAACGACCCATGTGTGTTCGGTTCGAGGATTAATGTAGTCAAATAAAATATCGCCCTATCGCCGTACATCCTCCCCCGCGGCGCCTTACCGTAGGTTCGATTCTTCGGTGTATTGGCTCGATTCGTCGAAGCAGACAAACGGTGTGAGGCTTTCGGGCGGATCGCGTGGATTGTCCTCGTAAAATAGATCGATGCAGTACTCGTGATGCTCGTATATTCGATACGACGGCAAATGGAAACGTCCTTGCCTCGTCAGGTACCATCCCTCGCTCGCGTTAACCGGAAACATTCCGTACTTGCAGGGCTTTCCGATCAGAAGACCGTAATCTTTGATAATCACCGAGAGTGCGATAGAGACAGAGAGCGAGAGAGAGAGAGAGATAGAAACTCGCAACGAGATAAATCATTCCCGCGCTCACCCGGATGCGTCTCGATCCATTCGTGGGCTGCCGTTGTCGCGGCCGCCGATATCGACGCGTTCACCAGACGCTCGTCGAAACGTCCGGGCAACGCTCGCGAGGCCAACTTGCCGCAACTGTTGTCCATCAATGCTTCATCCTCGGGGCAACATTTTCTCACGCACGCGTTAATCTCGCAAAACTTGGAGCCACTGCAAATTCGCACGACGATAATATCGCTATTTCCGCTGCTACCGTCACCGACGTCGATGCAGCTGTTATCCTCTTTCGCCAAAATCGTCATTCGTCCAGCTCGTTCCTCGCTTTTGGAAGGTAGCATTATCTGCTCTCGGCAGGAACGTCGACGAAACATGCGAGAAAACAAAATCGTCAGCGGGGTCGTCTGACGCGCTCTGCTCAAGTTCCGTCGACGCCGCAGGCTTACAGAAGCGAGACACCGAAGGGCGAGTAGAAAAAATAAACCGTAGGCCTCGCTTCTGCTCTCCGCTCGGTCTCTTTGTTATGGCCGAGCTTCGAACGCCACTGTTCGCGTCATCGTAACTTCGTTTGTTTACTCGAGATCAGACGCGTAACACGACTCAGCCGTTATTCGTCAGACTCGATTTATAAATTTTGAAAAAAAATGTTAAAAAACAGCACACGAAGAAACCGCACACATCCGGTAATCTCGCTCTTCGATCTCGATAAACATTCCGAGCACGCGTTCCCACGAAACGTGGCAAAAATATCACATGGAAGATTCTTACGCAATTTTTTATTATTTTTTTTCCCCGCCCAGAAACTCGCACGTTACGTACGGATAAAAATCGTATAGCGGTAGGGAAATCCCGAGGCGAAATAGACAACTGTCGATACGCAACGTCGTATTCCGCCGAGATTATAGACGCTATTTTTCCACCGTGCTCTATGCGCAAGGAAATATTATTTTACCTAGTAATTTCATTATCTTTAATTATGCGGATAAAGTTCCGAAAAGCCCATATACCGCCGATTAATTTGGAACTTCGCGCACCCATGAATTTTGACGCGCCGATCACGAGTACGATAGTGAAAATACCCGTAAATTTTATTTTCAAGGTCAAAACTTTCAGAAACGGACTTTTTGGAAGTTCTTCTTTTTTATTTTAATAAATGTTGACCTTAGAGAAAAATGTTTCTTACAAAAGTTGTAGGCTATGATAAGATTGACCTTTTATGTACCACGCAGGTTTTGTCTAAAGCCATTCTGTTTCGAGAAAACGGGATAATGATCCAATAAGTACATTTTGCTAAACCCAAACAAACCGAAAGACAAAAGCAACATATAAAATACAAAAAAGCCGAAAGTAAAAAAGATATTTTAAACGAAAAGAAAAAACAAAAAAAAAGCAAAAAATAAAATGAAATACAAAGCTAAAAATAAAATACCAAAAAGCCTAGAATTTGAAAAAAAATTTAGGCATAAAAATACAAAAAAACCCAAAGACCAAATGGAGGAACAGGCAGTAAGAAAATTTGAGGAGTGGGAGAAGGGACAAGGAGAAAAACCAAATGGAGGTTGGAGGAAGGCCCTAGAGGGAAGGGAGATAGTGGAAGAGATGTGCGAGGTGGCTAGGCAATTTGAAAAGATAGCAAAGAAGAAAGAGGATAGAGGAACAAAGATATAGAATATAAGGATATTAGCATGGAAGCTTTATAAATATGTAAATATATAACTAAATAGGCAAGTAAGCAAAAAGGAAGCGTCAGTCTGTAAGTGTGGATGGACAAGTGGCAAAAGAATGATTATAGCGTTGAAGCGTAGGAGTAAGGAAAACTGTTGTGAAGAAAAGAAAGGAGGAAATGTAAGAAGCCCGCGAGGGCATACATGGAAATAAAGGAACGACTACTACTACTACAAAAAAACCTAAAATTAAAAAAAATATCAAAAACTAAAATACAAAAAAAGCAAAAAATAAACTTGTACCTTAATGAATAAACTCCAACCTTCCCGCGGCAAAATGCTTAAGTAGATAATATCGAAACTAATGGAGTTTAGCAAAATGTCCTCATTGGAGCATTATCCCATTTTTCTTGAAACAGAATGGTTTTAAGCAACAACTGTATAGACCATAAAACATCAATCTTGTTATAGGCTACAACTTTTGGGGAAAACATTTTTCTCTAAGATTGACATTTATCAAAATAAAATAGTAAAACTGTTTAAAAATCAGTTTTGTGAGTTTTGACCTTGAAAATCAAATTTGCGGGTACTTTCACTATCATATTCTGATCAGCGAGGCAAAGTACATGGGCTACACGCAATTCCAAATAAATCGGAGGTATCGGCTTTTCGAAACTACACCCAAAAAATGTTTCGATGTCTCGTAGTCTAAATGTGCTAGAGGAAAATTAATTTCCGTTGCATTCCAACGATGGAAGCTTCGTAAGAGATGAAATTGCTTATTGTGTTCGCGTCGGTAAATCTCCGCAATTACCAGTACTTTCCATTTCAACAGTGATATAGGAATAATCGAGCAAGCTGTAAAATAAATGGTACTCGGATGATTTTCTCGCGTCATTACCTCGAGTCTTCCATCGTCGAGAAATCGGATATCTCTCGTTGCGTTGACGGCGTAGTCAAGAATAGCGTGATCGCACTTTGGCGGACCTCTGACTATGCTGACAAAGTCAAACTTCCCATCGAGAATTTTCAAGTAATTCGCGACTATTTCGTCGTTGTGGCGTTTCGCGTGAACGCAGTCACGTTGTACGAGATCGTAGATGGCGTTTGGGCGGCAACAAACACGAAGATTCGCGAGAATCGGAGGACTGAAAGTTGCCTCTTCCGTTGCGGTAGTCAACGCAGTCTCGTTCGTCTCGACGACGCACTGACAGACAATCGGTATACTTCGGCCAATTGTTTTGTCCCACAAGAGTTCGATACAGGCAATCGGTGCTGCTCGAAACGGCGGCCATTCTCCGTTCTCCTCGCCGCTCGGCAGACTCGTTATTATCAACTTTTCGCCATCTTTCTCACAACCGGAAAATCCGAAATCGCTGCTCGGAGCAGGAACAGCCGATGCTGCGCGATACCGATCTCCCGAAAAATAAAGCCGTCGATCGGGCTCCTGCTTCGGATGCGCGCAAGTGAAGTTTTCCTCAACTGACAAGATCTCGTCGATGGGACAACACTTGCCGGCGATCTGGCGACTCGCAGTGGCAGCAGCGGACGTGACGACGAAACCTGCGCCGCTGCCGTTCCACATTGGTGCAACGTTCGTTAAAAACGCGACTATACACAATAACGTTCCGCCGAAAGAACATGAGACTCCTTTTGAATCGCGCTCGTCCGAGCCTCGTTTCGTTTTATCACGCTTCGCCATTCCCATAGCCGCTGTTTGTTTCTTCGATATCGTCCGCGTCCTCGTCGTCGTTCTTTGCTCGGAACATCGGTAAAGTCTCAAATCCTCGCGCGACCTCCGAACGCTTGTTCGATTATCAGCCGTCGCGTTTGAAGGAGAAAAAAAACAACTGCTCGTTCGACGAGATCCTTCGCTGACGCGCGACTTACGTGCTGTCTCGTTAGCCTCGCCGGCAAAGTGCCTGCTTCGGGAATTCCGGAATAGCCGCGCGGCGAATACGCCCAAGGAACAGTGAGGGGGAATCGCGCCTCGAAGACTGTAGACGGGAAGGGAGATGCGGGACGTTTTTTACCCTCTCTTTACGCCTTTGCATCTATAGATTTGTATGAATCTTTGTCTTTATTCTTACGCGTCGACAACTATTTATACAATTGTTTATTCCAGCCGAGTATACGAGTACGACATACGCCCACGATTCTACTTGCCACGTTGCTCACTCCACACGAGAGCGTGGATAACGGTTTTCGATGATATCGAAATACCGAAATATCGCATCAAAAATATGATATGGATGAATCGATATTGGACTCGAGTAATACCAATATTTTTATACCAGAGTTGAAAAAAAATTAAGTATCATTATAGTTGTTATTATTTTCATTTGAGTTACTTTTACTTGTTTGTTTGCTACGATTATCGGCCTTAAAATATTACCAATGCTGGACAGAAGAACGTTGATTCGTAAATCGTTAATTAACGAAGTTAACATATTGCTTAACGATTTAACTTTTGAGCTTAATTCAAAAACTATTGACGGTCTTATCAAGGGGGCCTCCGCAAATTACGTAACGCAATTTGGGGGGAGGGAGGTGGTCCAGCTGGGCGTTACGGTCCTACATACTCGGGGGGAGGGGGGGGGGCAAGGTGTTTAATTTAAAACGCGCGCAATTCAACCGCGAAAAGTTGACAGCTTTACGAAATGTAAATTAAGGGGGAAAACCACTTGGCAAAAATGTGCACACTGGCCTTTCCACTTTTCCAAACAAAATTGGAAGAAATCATTTTTGTTATTCCTTATAATTCTTGAAAGTACATATATTCAAAGATATGCTGGCATAATTTTGACTCTTATTATTTTATGCAATATAATGAAGATGAAGAATTGTTATTTCGCCCGAGACTAGATACTTTAATGTAAGTTTCAATATTCTATATACGTATATAGTGTACGTAATATTCTATATACATAATTTTGATTCTATATAATACAAATATGTATTTATACTATACATATATAAATATATACCTTATAACGAGTTCTCTTGACCATGCATTTTATTACTTTCTTTTTTTTTAATCCAAAGGAAACTGTCGAAAATAGGCAGTTACGGTGGAGTCCTCCCTTAAGGGCGAACATCCCTGTAGAATTTTCAAAAAATTGATTCTCTTTAAACTGGCTTAAGAGATACTTCGAACCATGTAGATTAAGGGAAACAAAGCTTGGCAGCTGTAAAACAAAGGTCCGCAGGACCGTGTGGGTCTGCGGTGGCCGTAGTTGGCCCGTGTGCAGGGCGCCGAGCGTTTTTCTCGGAACACAATTTTACAAAACGACACGCAGCATAACTCCAACAATTTTCCGTTCTTTTCACTCCAAATTTTAAGCACATCTTTAAAATAACATTCCTAAGTGAAGTACGTACGGGATTTTCCATCAGTTAATTTAAGCATTAGTTATTAACAAATGATTGTCCTTTTTTTGTCGAAAGTTGACATCATTGAATATTATTATCCTCTTACTTGTCCTCCCCCCCAAAGAACGCGATAAAGCACTTGATTTTAGACGTTTACAGTGGCGTAAGCCCTTAATTTATTAAGTCCGTTAATTCGTCTTCGCGATGCGGGCCACGCTCATGTGGCGGGCAGCGAACAAACGAAGTGCGCGCACTGAGAAAACAGTTTATTTATAGTAAAGAAATACATTTAGTTGGTACTTTTATTCATATATCCATAAACTGTTACAAAATTTGTTAGTCGTTAAGAAATATTCGTGTTCTCATGACGACAATTTTTAGCCATAGCATTTCTTTGAAAAGAATGATTTATTTTATCACTTTTATCTCTCTTATAGTAACTCAGTAGATGTTTTTGATCGTCGAATAACGAGTTAAAATTGTGATTTGTTATATAACTTTTTAACGGTGCGAGATATAAAAAAATTTCAAATTGCAACAATGTTTATTTTTTCGTGTACTGTACATTGGAGATAAGGACGATAACGTTATCGACGAAAAACGAAAAACACCCCTATTTTCCAGGGTTCGTTCCACCCCTTAAAACTGGTTTGCCGTCGATAAAAAAAAATACGTGTCTCTTAGTTTTTGGCACTCTTCCACATAAAAAAGTTTCAACAAAATCGGAGGAGGACACCACCGTGATGTTCCTTGTTAAGGGAGCTTTCCAGTGTGACATTTTCAAAAAATCGATTTTTTTTTTTGCTTTATCGAATAGTATACACTCTTCCGAATATTCCCTGAAATTTTCATGCCGAAATTCAGATTATTTCGGTTACTGTACAGCATTTCTTGGAAGAAGGCAACGGAGCGCTACAGCTACAGCGAAACTTTGAACGCGTTTTTCTCGAAACAGCATTTTTCAAAACGGTGTCCAACTTGGAGGGCAGAGTTTTAAAGCTATCGAGTTGAATTTTTTACACAATATTCTTAACGTCATTGTTTATCGTGCTATGGGAGTTTTTTTTTTTTTTGACATCTTCCTATTTTTTTGTAAAAAAAACTGCCAAAAAAAATGCTAAAATCGATACTTTTTGTTCAAACCGGCGCCATTTTTGCAAAAAAAAAAAAAAGCCTCCATAGCACGAAAGCCAATTATATACCGATCAATAATCTTTTTGTGTTTTTTGTTTCAGATCAAAATTGTGACCCCCAACGTGGACACCACATCCAAGTGCATTTTCTGCAACAATTGTTTCATAATTTTTATAGATATTAATTAATAAATAAATCGATCTTTAAAAAATTGTTTTGTATTTTTCAATACCCAATTAATATACAAAAAAAAAACCAGACCGATTAGATTATTTTTTCTTTAAAAAAAAAAATCGCGAAAAACAGCGATTTTTCGGGCTGTCACACTGGAAAGCTTCCTTAACCTGGTTAATTTGGCAATAATTAAACAATCTTCAGTTGAATCAAATATAGCCTTGTTAATAGTCATATTAGTTAATAGGTCGATAACCGACCTTGCAATTTTACAGAGACGATTATCAATATTTTTAGTTAAGCTTACGAAAAAATTGTGAAAATTCTATGAATTGAAGCCTGTCGATAGGACTACCGTAGCTTGCATTCAATTTTGAAGACTCTAACGTTTTAACGATTAACGAAGTTAATTTATAAATTAACTTTGCCCACCTTTGATTATTACCTACACTCAATATTTCCGAAGCGTCAACTTATATATCCACGAGTGTGGCATCAGAAATGACTTACTCTTCTGCGGCTGACACCTCCAATAACGTAAGGTCTTCTCTGGAAGACGAAACTTCAAATACCTTCTTACTTTTGCGGTCATTGATTAAAAAATCTCAATCTCGTTAATTAAAGTGTCTGTCACAAGCTATGCCATTTGCTTGCATTCTGGTAACTACTGCGCTGACTTGCATAAAACTTCCTAAATTTGAGTTTCCTTTTAAACTACTTTATTTATGCGCATTAAAGTTCCTATTTGTCGTTTTTGTTTGTTTATTTCTTTTGTGTTTGTTTTGATATATTTAAGAACATGGAGTATGTTTAGGAATGTATAATAAATGAAGTTCTCAATAAAAGCCGGTGATTTTTCAACAGTACTGTGGTTCCGATTAGCAATACATTAGTGGTAAGAAGTTTTATTTGCATCGCCTTTTCGACTTTTTACAAAGCTGTTGCACCGTTATACATCGCTCTCTTACAATCTAACTTATCTCTTTCCTCTTTTATTATTTTTAATTTTCGTCATACACTGCATTCCCGCTTTCCATTAAGGTAACGGTACCAACGCTCGGACGGTTGAGAGCATTCTGAGATTGTAGGACTTATTATTCATTTATGGACTGTTTAAAAAAATTGACCGGACCTAACGGCAAGCTCGTAAGTTCTAGTTTTTAAAACACGTGCATTAACTGCCGGAAAGTTAAATATTTTTGTTTTTATACATTTAAGGAGGTACGATCGTCACTACGAATGCAACTTTCGGATTTGAAATTTTTATATGATTTTGAGGAATACTTAATGCGCCTATTGCCAAAATTTGAGCTGTTTTGACCGGTTAGTTTTTTCGCAATAAAATTGCAAAGCCGAGCGCTTTGATTTACTGAAGCACGTCGTCTTATGGAGACGGTCAACTGGAAGTGCAGTGATGACGGTCTTCCTGCTCACGTATCCAACTAAACCAGTTGGAAAACTGAATTTCGATAGATTAGATATAATAGATATTGTGAAAAATAAGAAAATCAATCTTCGCCGTGTAGTTAAAGCACTGCATTACAAGAAAGTTGCCATTTCCGGTTGAAAATGGCCAAAACGACGAAATATCACCCACAGCTTAGCAACGGCGCGAGTAACAGCTGATGCGGTGGCGAACCTAACCTAGCTATGTTTTGCAATCATTTTGAATAGAAGCCGCCACAAAATACGCAAACAACAATTCATGGAGTTTTATCATTTATCACGTATCAATAATATGTATAATTATATTCTGCCTATCATGTTAATTTCGCTGAGGTAATTCAAGTCTATTTTAATAGGTTTCCGGCTGATTTTTCGATATGCCTTTTTACTCCGCTTTTAAGGTAGACATGTTAATATTATCATTATGAAGACTACTACCGAGTCATTGACAACTTAATTTTTCAGTTTTGATTTGTTCATGTGCAATAAGTTCATCATTTACCACAAAATTAGGCACATTATAATCGATAGTACGAAAAATCGACATAAGTAAACATAAATCAGAGCAGCTGTGGGTAAAATCAAATTTAGACTCGTTTTTTGACCCTGAGGAAGTAATCATGCCTCCGTAAATGTTCAATAGTACCAAATGTACGAATTTTCGGACAACTGATAGTGTTACGTACCTATGTTCGGACACTATCATGACCCAATTTTCGGACACGTCTCTATAACGGACCATTATGAGGTCCTAGTTTTCGGACATGCGAAAATTGATTCTTATAGTTATAAGGTTTAAATTGAACAGGTACGTGAGAAATCTTTTTTATTCATCCATATACTGACCATATATTATCATAATTTTTTGGTGACTCGATCACCGTAAGCCATAATTCGATATATTAGTAAATAAAGTAACCCTCCGGGCACATTTCGAATACATAAGTAAGAAAAAGACGGCATTCATGCTGTATACCCTCGCGGAAAGCCGGCCACATAACCGCAATATTTGTTTGCATCGCGGTAAGTTACATTACCTATTATAGTATCTAAATATGGGACACATGATAATGGTGTAGAGAACAACCAAAAAAAACCTCAAGGCAATCAAGGAGATGATTTCTCAAGGAGAAATTTTCGGTACCTATTTTTTTACGACGCTCCAAGGGTCGTACAATATCCTTGTATATTTTTGATATTTTTAAATAATGAAAATTAAACATATTTTTGAATGTATATACTTCTAGATAATTAAAACCCAAATCCGAAATTTAAAATAGTTTTCCTTGAAAAATTTCACAAAAATGACCTTTTTCCGGCTCCTAGGTGTATATCTGTCCTTAAAATATCTCGGTCACTCTGGAGCTTCGCGTACGACTCTTAAGGTACCTCTAGCTACATCTAGCGGCTACTTTGAGAACTCGGCCAACGACTGTGATAGTTACGTGACAACATCTAGTGGTAAGACAGAGAGCTCCGCCAGCGACAGTCATGGTACACGTGGCGACATCTAGCGGTCGCTCCGGGACCCCGCGAGCTCCCACGTGGCCCTAGCGACGTCTAGTGCGTGCCCTGAAAACCCCGCTAACAAAGCGGCTACTTTGAGAACCACATCTCGCCGCTACGCAGCTGAATCGTTCCAGCCAAGGAGACTCCATCGGTATGAAGATAATTGGCTGTGTTGGTCCAGGGTTTTCCCCGGGGTAGAAAGAGCTAGCGGCGGCACAAAAATTTCGCGGGTAGAGGTTTTTTCCTCACATGGAAATTGAGACATGGAAAAGGTCCTGTGCCTCTATGGTTTTTCCCTAGGTAAAAAGTGAGCAGCAGAAAAGCTCCTGTTGGCCTAGGGTCTTTCCCTGGGTACAATGGTGAGCGGTATTAAACGTCCGATGAGTTAAGGGTTTTCCCCTAGGTAGAAAAGTTATGAGTTTAGCGAATTTACGTGACACCGGTATTTCTATCGTACTTGGATTATTATCTACGAATAGAGGTTACGTTCCTGTCCAAAAGACAAACGCACATTTGAAGCACATTGGCTGCGATCCACACCAGCGCCGCCCGATTGAAACCCTTGTTTTTCACACTTTTCGAACGCCCGCATACCAAGTTCCGGTGGTGGTCTAGTGTCAGCGCGTGGCGAGAAGCGCGCCGCGCCTGCGCAGCGTTTGCTAGGGGGCGTGCGGCGAGATGCTCCGCGAGAGGATGCCAACCAGCGGGACAAAAACTCTCCGTGCTCCGCGGCAGTGACGCTCCGACGCTGCGTCTTGGCAGCCACGGTTTTAGTTGTTTCTCGGCGCTCAACGTAGTCTGCTCAGTTCGTTTCTATCGCTTTCTATCTCAAGCGTCCCCGAAGGGCGCTTCGCAAATTTCGTTCAGTTTTTATTTTCCGCCCTCGACAATTTCGCTCCTCGTTGTACTCAAAGAAGTGACACTTTCCATCACTCGCATCTCTCCAACATCATCAGCTAAAAATCAACGACGAGAATGACGACCATGACGCACAGTAGAAAACGCGTTTGTTACTATTACGACAGTGAGTATGAAAGGAGGGTGAAAATACAAGGGTGTTTATTGTGTGCATTGCTCCCGATGCATGGCGCGATGCGCGGCGTACGATTAGTGATCCCGCGAAAACGGCGAGCACGTCTCTGTGTCGGGAGGGTAGGGGGCAGTGTCGCGTGTGTGTGGATACGATGCCTGAATCACGTATACCGCAAGTCCATTCTCGTTTTTATTTATTTTCGCAACTGAGTGGAATTTTTGGGCTACTTCACGCTCACTGTCGCAAAATCGGGCGGAGCCTCTCCAGGACGAGGACAGGTTGCGTTTCGACGCGTTTCGCGAAAGGCTCCGTACGCTTTTTCCGTCGTTAAGACGAGAGATTCACGGGTGACGATTCGGCCGACCGTAGTTTGGGAAATAAAGCGATGCGCGTCGGCCATGCTTACGCGCGGACGCGACCGTACCGTTCACCCGAGAATCTCTCGCCTTATCCTCCCAATTTTCAACAAACTACAGGATACCGATACCGATTCGGCAAAAAAATCAGCGAAATTCATTAACCTCCAGTCTCTTTCACTAAATATCCAAATTTTCGCCGTTTTTCCATTCAAATCCGTGGAAAAACATTCGAGTTTACGATTATGCGGTATCTTTTTTTTAGCGTTTTTCCTCTCCCCCGCTACGAGCGCCAGATATATTTTTTATCACCACGTACGATTGCACTAATTAACGCTGAAATTTCGACGCTCTTGAATGCTCGCCTCTTTTCGTTTATTCCAAAAAGACTTAAGGGATCATCACAATGTAACGGGTCGGAAAATAGTTGATTTTTGCGATTTTTAAAAATGGTTACAATACGATACCGATCTTTTAATGCCAAATCAAAGCACTTATGAAGAACAGAAAATAAATTTTTGCACGTTTTTTTTTACATTTTTTCCAATGGTTGCAAATGTCTTAAAAAAGAAAAATTCTCACGGTGTACACTGTAGATATTATCCGAAAAAAAAATTTATAAAAAAATGATTAGCAGTAAAAAAAATGACCAGTATGAAAGCCGCTGTGGAGGTTGTTTAAAAATCAAAATCGACAAAATGCAGGCAGTTTGAAAAAAAAAGTATCGAATTAAGCCTATTTTTTCGGTACATGAAAAAAAATATGAAGGTTAAAAAAAGCTTCCATAGCAAGATGAAGAAGGGCATGAAGAATGTTACGTCAAAATTTGAGACGGATAGCTCGAAAACTCTCTCTGAGTGTGTACACTGTTTTGTAAAACATTTAGAAAAAAACCCATTCAAAATTTTGGTTGTGCATGGTGCTGCTCGAATCGCTTTCTCTAAGAAGGCTGTAGTGACCGAAATTATTCGAAATTTGCCCCAAAAACTGAACAGCATGTTTATAACCGTCTGTACTATTGTATAATGCAAAAAACATCGATTTTTTGCAAATGTTATACTGTTATGATCCTCTAACAATTCGAGACTTTAATCGTGTATGTTTTGGGATTTTTCCTAAGGTGACATCGGAAACTATTACTATGGGCAGGGACATCCGATGAAGCCCCATCGCATAAGGATGACTCACAATTTGTTGCTGAACTATGGTCTTTATAGAAAGATGGAGATATACGTAAGTATATGTACATTTGTAGAGAGAGAGAGAGAAAGAGAGAGAGAGAGAGAGAGAGAGAGAGAGAGAGAGAGAGAGAGAGAAGAATTATACATAAAATGAAAGAACAAAAAACGAGAACACAAAATGAAAATAGAAGGAAAAAATAACTACTTAGGGGTATGATTCTCCACAGGAAATTCTTTTCGAAAACATTTAACAATTATAGTTGAAAAAACAAAAAAAAGGAAGCAACGCAGCTTAGGGTATTATCAAAAGAGCAAGGATACGCAGCATAAAAAGGAAATTACAACTGACGGGAGCAAACACAAAAAGTGGAATGTTATGCGGGGCGGAAGTATGGGGACGGAGGAGGAAAATCTTGGAAAGACAGAAAATATCGTCATTGACATTGCAATTCGTTCTATGTGATTTTTGGATGACTTCACGAGAGAGCCAAAAAACTTATTGCAATATCGAAATGTTGCGGGTTTGGGGTCACGTGACGTATTGCATCAGCTGAATGAAGTGTTTCGATTGGTTACTGACATAGAACGTTTTACGGATGCGGTCAGAATAAAAATTCTAAACACGATGGTCACAGAGACACAAAACGTTTTGCAGTATCACCGACGATATGTAAAAATAGCTATGGGAATAAGTCCAAACACGCCAAACTATAGTTGGAGAATGGAATCGTGGTGCAGAGGGGTGAAAATAGAGGCCTGGAAAAGAGCGTCAGAATACTTTATAGATTAGTAATAAATATGGAAAAAGGAAAGTGGCAGAAGGTGTTCCACGAAAATAGGTGAAAATTCGTCGATTTTTAGAATTTCTAAGATGAAAGTTCATACTTTAGCAACATGCAAAGAAAAGAACGATTTTTTTAAGTTTCCAGAAAGGGACACCCCCTTAAAGAAGACATATAAGGAATTATCAACGGAAACCCATCAAAGTGGGGAGAGGACCTTGTCAAAGGCATGGCGAAGTCGGGGGAGGAATAAGGCAGGAAATGAGAAGCGAGAAAGTGGGAGGAATAGAGCAAAAAGTTGAAAGGGATATAAAAATCCAAGCAGAGCAGGAAATCCGGTACAACTGGTGCAGGATTGACAAATCCTCACACTGTAAAGTGTAACGACGCAGAAATGGAAAAATACTGGGAAATGAAAGAGCTCAGTGGGAAAGCAGAGGAATTATGGGCAAGAACATAATGCGGGAATGTAGGGGAAAAGGGTAAAAGGGATGCAGAGACAATAGCTTCTGGGTGTGTAGGAAAAAGGACGAGAGCTTGGAATACATTTGTGGCTGCGAAGCGGTGGAGGCAGAAATCAGAGCAGAAGTAGTGGAAAAACTAGAACAAGTGCTGGAATACAAAGGAGGGGGAAGGCCTAAGACAAAAATTAGAGGAATTGGTGAGGAACAGGCCCGCCGAACAGCTATGTGCATACCTAAAAGTATTGATAAGACAGGTAGCACGAAGAGAAGCAAATACCGCTATATAAAGCGTTACCGAAACGGAAATGCATGTACATAATTTGTAAGAAAGAAACGTGAAGGAAAAGAGAATGTGTGGGGAGGGCCTATGTGTAAACACCGTTAAGGAGGGTGATACGTTTACAATGAACGAAAAATCGATTTCATTGCTTTTTTTCTTTGAACGGTAGAACTATATACAGTAGAAGCTTGATTATACGAACTCTTCGGTGCTTTATCCGAACTCAATTATGGTATTTTTTTTCTCACTTAAGGTATCGCCCTGAAGTATCCCTTTTTTCTCTAATAAAGCTGTTTCCTACCACCTCGAGATATTTTCAAAATACATTGTTTAAACAAGGTACGATCACTTCCACAGCCGCTCTGATTGATGTTCACTTATGTTGATTATTCGTATTATCGATTATAGTGTGCCAAATGTAGTGGTAAATGATGAATTTATTGCAAGTGTACAACTAAAAACTGAAAAATTAGATTGTCAACGACTCGGTAGTAATCTTCGTAATAATAATGTTAACGTATCCACCATAAAAACGGACTAAAAAGATAAAAAGAATCAGTCGGAAACCTATTAAAATAGGCTTGCATTACCTCAGCGGAATTAACACGATAGGTAGAATATAATTATACATATTAAGGATGTTGACACAAATTAAATGTTGTCTTATGGAAACTGATGTAACTTTGCAATAAGTTTTTTTTTTGACCGCTCAATTTTGTATGATCTACAATATACTGGAAGCAACGGAAACAAAACGAAGTGTAATCATAATTTTTTTTTATCCCTTTTAAAAATTGTTCTTCACAAAATGTTAATTTTTTAATAATGAGCTTCCTAATCGTTGTGAAATTTTAACACGACCTCTTAAATACTTCATACGAAAACATACTAAATTTTCAGAATTTTCTTATTTTTTATTTCAACCCCCAAAGAGGTTGAAGTAACGATGATAGAATTCTGAAAATTTGGTATGTTTTTACATGAAGTATTCAGGAGGTCGGGTAAAAATTTCATGCCGATTAAGAAGCTATTTATTGAACAATTAACATTAACACGTTTCATAGGGACTCAACATCGTTAATGATACGTGATAAATGATAAAACTCCATAAATGGTTGTTTGCATATCTTGTGGCGGTTTCTATTCAAATCAATTTCAAAACAAAGTTGGGTTATGTTCGCCAAACGCATCAGCTGTTACTCGCGACGTTGCTAACTCTGTGGGTGCTATTTCGTCGTTCTGACTATTTTCAACCGGAAATTGAAACTTGTAATGTAGTGCTTTAACTACAGCGTGAAGATTGATTTTTTACAATATATATTATATCTAATCTATCGAATTTCAGTGGTCCCAATGGTCCCAATTAGTTCGGACAATGGAGGTTCTAGTGTACGTAGAATATATTCCCAAAGTTTCAATGCGAAATTCGATAACGTTCAAACGTTACGCGGGTGGTAGGTAGGAGCGAAAGCGCAGACGAGGAGGCAGAGATAGGCAAAAAGTAATTAAATGAACAACTAACAATTACTACAGTAACTGATAATTCAATTACTTTGTAACAGATTACTTGAGTAATTGGTTACTAAAAGTACCTAGTGCAATTTAGTTCGAATTCTATGTAAACTTCAAACGCGTTTTTTTTCCTTCTCAAAACTGCACTTTCGATATTGGCGTGCAGGATTACTCAAAAGCTATTAAGCCGATCGAGTTGAAAATTGGTAGAAATATCGATAATATGACCTTCTGCTTGACGAGAATTGTTTATGAAAATCTAGAGCGAAAAAACTACGTTTTCAATCCACATTTTATAGAAACTGCGTGAAATGTTGATTTTTTTTGTGCGTGCCATTCTCTCAAATGTTTTTTCCCATTTTAATTGCCGTCAAATAAAAAATATACATGTTCTAACTGAAAAAATGTTTGAATTAAAAAAAAATCAAAGTCTACGGAGAGCTGGGCCGTACGCCGATAAATGAATAAAAAACAATTGTTATGCATACTCAAAAGTACTATTAAAGTATACCTAAATTTTCATAACTGTAGAATCATTATTTTTTAGTTAAAATATTCCCTGAAAATATATATATTTCGCCTTAAAGGATATGCCCTGGAAATTAAGATGACTAATGAAAAACAACTAGGGGGGAAAGATAATACACAAGGACGATCTCCATAAATGAAGCCAAATATTCTTTTCTTCTTTCTTTTTGACTATCCTAACAATTTTCCAATTCACTTGTGCGAGCTGATTCTGTCTCTGGATTATAATTGCAACATTAAGCGTACGGTAAAAAGCCTGAAAAATATTCACCCCAAGCATGCTCTTTGGTCTTTCAGCGTCCTCATAAAGCGACTGCCGACGAAATGACGAAATTCCACAGCGACGAGTACATCAGATTCCTGAGATCCATCAGACCGGACAACATGGGGGAGTACAACAAGCAGATGCAGAGATGTAGGATATTTCCCAGTAGATCGTCACCGATTGGCCCTTTTGGCCATCGACATGCGTTCAAGTTATTCATAAATGCGATAAATATATAAAACTCTCTCTCTCTCTCTCTTCACCGACAGTCAACGTGGGCGAGGATTGTCCCGTGTTCGACGGGCTCTACGAGTTCTGTCAATTGTCAGCGGGTGGCTCCGTAGCCGCCGCCGTAAAATTGAACAAGCAGGCGTCCGAGATATGCATCAACTGGGGCGGTGGTTTGCATCACGCGAAGAAGAGCGAGGCCTCCGGCTTCTGTTACGTCAACGACATCGTTCTCGGCATTCTCGAACTACTCAAGTATCATCAGAGGGTCCTGTACATCGACATTGACGTCCACCACGGCGACGGCGTCGAGGAAGCCTTCTACACCACCGATCGCGTCATGACTGTCTCCTTTCACAAGTACGGCGAATATTTCCCGGGCACCGGCGATCTCCGCGACATCGGAGCGGGAAAGGTACGAAAGTTTTATCTTTAATCTATTTATTTGTACACATACAATTTAAAATCATGGAACCCATTTGAGGTGAATGAGCAGTTAGTCATTTCATTTTTATTTGTTTGGGTCGCATACCGTAGAAGATTATTGAAAATATTGGACGAAAGAAAGAATATATAAGATTGCAATATGTTATTTTTTTATTATTATTATTATTATTGCAATTTTGTTGTTTTTGGCACTATTATTAACCATTATTAATTTATATTATTTCATTATTAATTAATCATTGATTAATTACTGATTATTAATTAATCGTTGTTAACCGTCGAACTCGCGTATACTTTTTTCTACCTTCTAATTCTTGACGGGGGCAGATACCCAGCCGAGCAAAGAGAAACATTCTCTTCGCTTTTCAAGGGAGAAAGAGAATGGTGCAAGGCAAATTCGATTTCATTAAAATTGATTTCGTGATAAATCCATTTAAACACCGACATAGGTGGAAAATCCACGAAATGGCATTAAAAAAAAAAATCACATTGGGGATACAAATAAGTTCGCCGTTTGACAAAAGATGGCTGTACCAGGCGGTTATGGTTGAAATTGTCAGATGTAAAACGTCATACCGCAAAGATGGACATCTGGCAAGACCATAACCTCACATATTAGCGATTTTGCGTCAGCATCGCATAATTTTTTCGTGCGAAAATTTCGAGTTTTGAGCCGAATGAGCGTCATTTGCGGAAACTTTTGATTTGCTTCTTTGATTTGAAGAAATGTGCAGCTGAGGCGCATCGATTGCTTGTAGAAGCATATGGTGAGGCTGATTTAAGTGAGAGAAGTTGCCATGAGTGGTTTCAGAAGTTTAAGAACAGTGAGTTTGACGTCGAAGACAAATAACGTAGCGGAAGGCCGAAAGTGTACGAAGACGCGGAATTGGAAGCATTATTGGAGGGAGATTCGTGCGAAACGCATGAAAAACTTGCACTTACGTTAGGAGTGACTCAACAAGCAATTTCAATTGGAATAAAACATAGAGGACCGTTCTTTCACAATAAATGCCCAATTTTTCATAAAAAACGACGGATTCGTACTCCTAATACTTTTTT
Organism: Ophion costatus; assembly: GCA_951751655.1. Lineage (NCBI taxonomy): Eukaryota > Metazoa > Arthropoda > Insecta > Hymenoptera > Ichneumonidae > Ophion > Ophion costatus. The sequence continues at coordinate 3,815,150 of OX632368.1, forward strand.
TCTAATCGGTAGATCCTCAAATATCGCACAGCGTTTCAGAGAAGATGCATTGAGCTTACTTAAAAAAAATTTGTTGAACTATGCTCCATTGGAAAAGTAGGTTGATTTTGGGATCTAAAAATGGTGAAAATACGGAATATGTGAATACGGAAAACGTCAATGGGAAAGCAACAAAAATGTTTGCAGGGGCTTCTCGTATATTTTTTTACTTCGTTTATTGAGTAAATAGTGTATAATTAATATTCATGATGAAAATAAGGTCATATACAATATAAAGAAATCGTACGTGCAGCTCATTCTACTGTCGCGCAGGTATAATATAATATAAAGTAAATATCGCCTTGAGTAATAAATGCGACCATTTGCGCTTAAATTACGTAATAATACGTTAAATATATTGATTTTAGTGTAAAAAGTAAAATTCATTTATCGCCACGAAACACCACCGGCAACTTCAGACTGGGGTAGATAACCCTAGACGCTCTTGAAAATAGTTTTGCCCGACAACCAGCGAGCAGCGGATATCACTGCTGGCATGCCCTCACAGCCAGATAGTGAAACCAGATAGATCACGGTGCCCTGTCGATAATGTCGATTTATTGCTTAGGAGCGCGTTTTCACAATCGACTGGGGTTGGTTCTCCCCTGTACATGAGTTCCAGAATTAATATTGCATTTAAAAAAAAAATTATATCCACGTACAACCCGCAAAATTGTTTCCAAGTTCTTCTCGCGGTATGTTTGGGTTTGTTTATTATTATTTTAGTTTAGGATTATTATTACTATCGCAATTATGATAATATTTTTATTGATATTATCATTATTATCGCATTTATTTCAATTCTTGCATCAACGTACAAGTCGCAAAAATTATGGGAATACTTTACGCGATTTCGCGACTTAACGAAGTTATGAAAACGATGAGGATTATTCCTTGCGAATCTCAAAAGACAGTCGCCATAACCTTCCCGGCCGAGGGAACGGTCTTCGCCTTTTCGGGGCTGATTCCCCCTTGCGAACCCATTGTTTAGATTGTTCTTTGGTCTCAGAAGCGTAGTGATGTATCCATGTTTCATCAACAGTAACGAAACGACGCTTAAAGTCCTGCGGATTCCTTCGGAACAGCTAAAAACCGTCCTTGCAACACTTGACACGATTTCGTTTTTGGTCAATCGTGAGCAATCGCGGCACCCATCTTGCGGATAGCTTTTTCATATCCAAATGTTGGTGCAAAATACTATGTACCCGTTCATTCGAGATGCCCACAGCACTAGCAATCTCACGCACCTTCACTCTCCTGTCATCCATCACTATATCATGGATTTTATCAACGATTTCTGGAGTAGTGACCTCAACAGGGCGTCCAGAACGTTCAGCGTCGCCTGTGACCAAATGGCCACTCCGAAAATTTAGAAACCACTTATAAACTGTTCTAATCGAAGGTCCACAATCACCATTATGTTTATCAAGCTTCTCTTTAGTCTCCTGAGGCGTTTTGCCTTTCATAATGTAATGTTTAATCAACACACGAAATTTTTTTTCGTCCATTTTTTTAAGTCACCCGATTTTCTCGGTATATACGAATGCCAAACACATATAAATAGACCGATCTGGCTGAAACTTGGTATGTTGTCTTCCAAGATATGCTACTGACTGAAAGTAACCTCGATACGCACCAGTATTGCCATCTCTCTGACTTTGCACGGACTTTTCAAACGACCCTCGTATATGTATGTATGTATGTATATCCATATTTCTTTAATTTATTTGGAATATATGGAACCTCAACTTGGCAGCTTCGCCTTTATTGGACGGAATTATGAAAAATTTGACTGTAAATAACGTGAACGGGCATCGTTGCATAAAAATTTCCAATTGGTGCGATCACGTTTAATTTTCTTGTTTTTCTCATTTGTTCGCATTTCACAGGGCAAATATTACGCGGTGAACATTCCTCTGAGAGACGGCATGGACGACGAAAGTTACGAGTCCATATTCGTGCCAATAATCTCAAAAGTAATGGAGACATTTCAACCCTCCGCGGTCGTTCTACAGTGCGGTGCCGATTCGTTGACGGGTAGGCGTCAATAAATTATACGGGACGAAAGAGACAAAAATGTCTGGCAATTATTCTTTACTAACGAAGATTGTTACGCTTTCTTTTTTTTCGGGAGCGAAGGCGATCGTTTGGGCTGTTTCAATTTGACTGTGAGAGGTCACGGCAAGTGCGTGGAGTTCGTGAAAAAGTACAATCTGCCGTTCTTGATGGTCGGCGGTGGCGGTTACACGATCAGAAACGTGTCGAGATGTTGGACGTACGAAACCTCGGTGGCGCTTGGCTCGGAAATCGCCAACGAGTTACCCTATAACGATTACTTCGAGTACTTCGGGCCGGACTTCAAACTTCACATAAGCCCGTCGAATATGGCCAATCAGAACACCGTCGAGTACTTGGACAAAATCAAGTGAGTAGGCGGATTTTTGTTTGTCTTGTCGCGTTATACGATCGAAATATTTAATAATTATTCGTTATTAAGGGATCATCACAGTGTAACGGGTCGAAAAGTAGCTGTTTTTCGGTATTCTAGTTTTCGATGGTTAAACTACGCTAATCAGTCTGATTTTTTTATCCCAATTTAGCACACACGGATAAGTGTTTATATTTATTTTTTATTCATTTTCAACGCCATCCCTTGATATTCCTACTATAGTAGAGTAAACGAGAGAATTTCAAGAAAAAGGACACGTTTTCTCAAGACTCCTTTTTCAGATCAATTATATTCAGTAAAAAAGGATATTAAGTGAATTTTTAAAATTATTTTTATTAAAATTATACAAATCATATTCAGTAAAAAAATTACATTTAGTAAGAATTTCTTTTTCCCCCGTCAAATTCCCATAATAATAAAGAAGAAACTTTTCACACAAATTATATTTAAACTTTTAATAAATTTATTTTTATTGATTTATTTATTTTATTAAATTTATATTTAATAAATAAATTAAACTTTCAATAAATTAATAAACTTTTCACACAAATTACATTTAAATTAAATATTGTATTTAGTAGATTTTTAAATTATTTTTTTTTGGGAAAATTATACAAATTGTATTTGGCAAAAAAAAGGTATATTTGATGAAAGTTTGATTTTCCCCTTAATACGAATAATGATCAATATCGAGCGGTCACCCGGCGATTTGAAAAACGTTGCGCTCATTAACGGATCGAAAATATCGTCGTTTCGCAGAACGAGATTATTCGAGAACCTGAGAATGTTGCCACACGCGCCGGGCGTCCAAGTGCAAGCGATCCCCGAGGACGGCGCGACCGTCGAGGACTCCGAGGCCGAGGACAAGGTGAATCCCGACGAGCGACTGCCCCAGCGGGACTTGGACAAGAGAATACAGCACGAGAACGAGTACAGCGACAGCGAGGACGAGGGCGACGGGGGTCGGCGGGACAATCGTTCGTTCAAGGTAAGAATCGATGCGACGGAAACAAAAACTTTATCGATCATTCTGAAAAGCGGATGAACGATTCGGCAAGCACGATTGAAGCAATTCTCTACAATTGTCGCAATCGAGCAGAAGAAGAGGAAGGGAAATGAACTTGGGGATGAATTTTTCAGGGCTCTCGGAAGCGGCCGAGACTCGACAAGACGCAGGAAGGAATGGACGGGGATATGAAGAAAGAGGACGACATTAAATCCGAAATCAAAGGTAATGTTCGCAGACGAATTCTTTAAGTGGCCAAAAGAGAGCGCTTTCTTCGACTTTTACTACTTTTTGAAGGACCAGACGGTGGGAAATTTTCCGCAGATTATGAATATCACGGACTTTTTGTCGAAAGCTCTAAATTGCAACAGCCATGCGCGAAAGACGCATGGCATTTCAACCGTCGACGATTTTTGATAGAAATTGAGAGCTTGGTGGAAAATGCATGGTGAATTCGCATTCTGGGCGTGGAAATTCGTCGAAACGGTTATAAAAAAGTATTAAAAAGTCGAAAAAATATTTGCATCTCGGCGAAAAAAAGTCGCTTTACTAAATCGGCAGGCGTTTATTTTCTATTTCAATTTCAAACTCTACTCTGTGTCTACTTCTCTTTATCATATCGTTTGGGTCATTGAGATCCGAAGATTTTTCGAATTTTCGCAGAATTTCAAAGTCGGTCTATCGATTTTTACGAACCCTTATGCCTCTTTTTCGGCCATTTTTCCAATGCACTTTCCGGCAAAACCAATGGAGATATCGAGATGTATCCAACGCTCCAACTCACTGGGTCTACCGAATTTCTTTTCACAACGCCCCCGACAAGCCTCCGCCATTCAAATAGAACCGATGCTACGACTGCTTGAAATTTGCGAGTTTTGGCGATTTCGAAAAAAAACGGCCAAAACAAACGAAAACATTTCTATCGACTTTTAAACCATTCCGAGGATCTTCTAAAGGAAAATTTTCTGTCGATCGCGAATATCACAGAATTTTCGTCGAAAGCTCAAAACTACGCCGGCAAAACAAAAAACGTGATGTGACACACTATTGACGATTTATTTAAATGGAAGGTTTCGGGGGAAATGAATAATGAATTCATATTCAGAGGATAACATTACATCGATATGATGTGATGAAAGAAATATTAGAAATCCAAGTTTCGTAATTTTCCCCCTAAAACCGGTTAACACTATAAACAAAAAATATATACATCAAATGTTGATAAACTGATCTACTTCGATCGAAAATATTTCATAAGCCGCATACGTAACGCGAAGTGTAACGGTCGCCTCATTTTTTAAATTTTCAGACGAGAAGGACGAGAAGTCGAGCGTGATGAATGACGAGACGAAGAAGGACGGCAGTGGGAATCCCTGATAGAAGAGGATTCGCAGCAATTTAAGAAATTCGTTTAAATGAAGTTAATTTATGAAATCAGGAATTACGCGAACTATATGGATGATGATGGAGAAGATAAGAGCGAAGGAAACGCAGCCGGAATGAAAACGTGATGAACGAATCGTCGGCTGAACCATCGTTGTTTCTAATATACGAAATTTCCAAAACTTTCATCGGTACGTTCAACGGCGCTGAAAAAAATTCCGTTCGAAATTACGAATTGTCAGTGGCTTTGACTTCTGATCAGAGACTCGCAGTGATTTCCGCGAGATGTTTAACGAATTGTTGTTTTTTTTTGCGTTGCCGCAGGCGCAATTCACTGTGGAATAATCAATTTTATCTTTTGCTCATTACGCCTGTACATACGATACCTAATCGATAATCATCTCTCTCTCTCTCTCTGCTTTACCACATCACACGAGTGAATAACGCCCTTAGAAAAAATTCCTTCGATTTATTTCGTCGATGACACTTGCTCCTTTTTTTAATCGATTTTCTTTCATAAGTGAGGCAATACGCAGAATCGTGATATAAAGAGAAAAAAAAACGTAATTTTCATCCCGGAGTCATCGAATTCTCAGTTAGAGGTGTAGAGGAAGAAAGAAAGACAAGAAAAGCATCGGATAATTATTTTCGTCGATTAGTCGAATGTCATGATTGTCAAGAAAAGCGTTTTTTTCTCCATCCCAAAGTGCGAATAATTCGCCAACTGCGCACTCGTCCCGACAATGCGTTGCTTCCGGCCGATTATTTTGCACCGTTTCCGGCCGCTACGACGAATCTAAAAATGGGACTAGCATCGCACTGGGAGTTGAATTTGAATTTGATTGAATTTCAATGTCCACTGTACGGCACTGAAATAAAAATTAATCGGAAACACGTGGTAGTGTTTATTTATTTCGGTAAGAGAAGGAAATACGAGTTGGGTGAAAAAAAAAACGCTTTTCTCAGCGCAGGGCGAATTATATTTGTGAGAAGAAAAATGAGGGAATTGAAGAGAAGACGCGATCGTTGCCCTCGTGGCTCGAGCCTTTGATGTTAGATATCGATTTTTTTCGAGTTGAACTCGAGACGTTTCCAGGCCGGAAAAGAAAATGACTAAGGATCGATCGGCGAGCGAGGCTCGAGCCCGGGAGCGAAATCGTTGCGACCTAGCACAAGTATATTTCCTGTAAAGTTCAATTAACCGAAAGGAAAAGAGAAAAATAAGAATTGATGGAATATTTTTAGCCGTGTAATGAAAACTTTTCGAGAAAGATACACACACACACACACACGCCCGTATAAAATTCGATGTATTGTCTCGTGCGTGTGTTTCAAGTATTTGTATAATTCGAATTAATAACGAGAAGATAATCGAATGTAAATCGCGTTTGCGTTCAAGTGTACATACACGAAACATCCACATCGGCATCCGCACACATATACGAATGTTTTAAAATATTTATAATAAAAATCATTTTTGAGATCGGCAAGTACGTGATTATCGGAGTATCCGAATTACCGGATTTCGAAGAAAAACTACAGGATCAACATAACCTCACAAATTTCCGAATGGCGTTGTCTCATATAGTTGACTTTTTTTTAATGAAAAAGCGAAACATCACGCACTGTCGAATTCCGGACGCGGAACTTAATTTTCTGTCGGCCTGAATATCATTCATCAGAGCGATCCGTTTGAAAATGGCTGTCACGTGGTACAGCGGTGTAAAAATTTGCGCCTGTGGCGTGCTCGATCCAAAGCGCCACGAAGTAAAATAGCGCGCAAGCGGATAGAGGTTATGTCAGCATCGCTCGAGAAAAGAACAATACGCGTCATGGAGAAATAAACAAAAGCCCGCGCATAGATAGCGACGGAGTAGCTGCGAATGAGACGAAGACACTTTAGAAGATTCTCAGTGCACTCGTGTGAATTCATGGACTTTTTCAAGCATTCCTAACCTCGAAAATCGCGATTTTTACCAATCCAGGCCGGAATTATCGAAAAATCGCCGGGTGTTATTCTACGATTCGCGTACTGTCGGTGCCTTCCAACCTCAAATTACGCTGCAACAGACGGACACTGGGTGAATTTTGACACGTGTCACACCACTGACGGATCGAATTTTCCGTGCAGCCGGTAAAATGTTCCGGTGATGTTTTTCGTCTCACATAACCTCACTTTTGTGCCCGAAATAGCCTCAAGCGCGATAAAAATGATCAAGCCGTAGTCTGGAAGAAAGGAAAACTTTCTCGCTAAGACAAATCGTGAGTCAAAATGATTGCTCATCTGTCGCACGTGATGACGCTGGCGAACAGCATCATCGGCGTCAGTGTACTCGCGATGCCGTTCTGCTTCAGACAGTGCGGCATACTTCTCGCCGTTCTGGTACTCCTGACGAGTAGCGTCCTTTCGCGCCTCGCCTCGCACTTTCTCATTAAATCGGCAGTGATGTCGAGGCGCAGAAACTTTGAGTTTCTTGCCTTTCACGCGTTCGGCACCACTGGCAAACTGCTCGTCGAGCTCTTCATAATCGGCTTCCTGCTGGGCACTTGCATAGCATTTTTTGTCGTTGTTGGCGATCTGGGGCCGCAGATAGTGGCAAAAATGTTGAACAAGAGGCCGGAGGACATCAGGACCAGCGTACTGGTGACCACAGCGGCGTTCATCGTTCTGCCGCTAGGGCTGCTGCGAAATATCGACAGTCTGTCCAGCGTGTGCACCGCCACTATTGGATTCTATCTCTGTCTGGTTCTGAAAGTACGTCACCTTTTTTGCGCAACGCAAATTACGTCGATAAACTATATTTTTCTTTGTCGCCAGGTGATTTACGAGTCAACACGACACATTCTACTCGGCGATTGGTACGCCAGTGTAATTTACTGGAGGCCCGCAGGCATCCTACAATGCTTGCCCATATTCTCCATGGCGCTGTTCTGCCAGACCCAATTGTTCGAGATCTACGAGGCCATACCAAACGTTTGCTTGGAGAAGATGAATCAGGTGGTGAGAGGAGCTCTCAATATCTGCACAGGCGTCTATCTCTGCGTCGGCTTCTTCGGCTATGTCGCCTTTTGCAATCAACCGTTCACAGGTTCGTATAGTTCACTACCGTTCACGATCGGGATTTACGCACGATTGATACGTGCTCTTTCCGGAGAGGTCTTCTTATTGGAAAACAAAACATACTGAAAATGGATAGCAAGAGATGGCCAACAATTTGTCCAAGTGAAGAAATAAGGTACTGGGCTCATGGAAACCCTTCCAAGCGGGATAGAGGGTTGGAGAATGCATTTAGAAAAGTAGGAGATGAGGAGTGGACGGTACAAATAGGAATAGGTGGGATTCGACTCGACTAGAAGCTAAGCTAAAAACCGGATGCGAAATACTGAATGATCGAAGGATGCAGGGGGCTGGTGCTGAATAGAAACATCAAAATACTGTATAGAATGTAAATATCGTATGAACAATTTAAGGATGGGAAAATATTGGGAACAGAAGAGAATAAAGGGAGAAAATAAAGGACAGCGAGCCAGAATGAGATGCGGCGACGTGAGAAGGGAAGGAAATAAAGAGTTTGAAGAGTCGTGCCGACTGTGCGCAAAGAGGAAAGAGAATTTAGAGCATATAAAGCTAAGTGAGAGATGTAGGAAAATGATAAATAAAGATATGAGGATGAACTTGGATGAATTCTATATAAATAAAGAAGCATGTAGGATGGAATGACCTGCTGAATGGAGAAATTAAGCCCGTACTGTGTCAATACGTGAAAATGTTTGAGAAAAAGATGCAGTCTAGACAAAACAAGAAGTAAAAAGGCTACTAGAGGGTATCAAGGAAATGTAGTAATAGGGTAAAGGAGATTAACGTGAACCAAAGACAATATTATATGTAGATTGAAGAGCAGTATGAGGGAGTAAGTATACAACCGCCGGAAAGTGATGTAATATTTTTGATTGATAGATTTATATAATAATTTTGATTGATAAACAACGCAGTTATTGTTGTTTAAAGAAAGTGTCGACGTAGCTGCACGGCCAATCGAAATTTTCGTCCCCTCATGAATATTTCTAACACTCCCGAGCGATCGAACTGAAGACCGACAAGAAATGATTGTTTCGGTGACCAATTTAATTGGGCTCTCTGTTTCAGGCAATATACTGATGAGTTTCGAGCCAAGTCTGACCTCGGACGTGATAAAAATGGGATTTGTATTTTCCGTTGCTTTCAGCTTCCCTCTTGTTATTTTTCCGTGCCGAGCCAGCTTGAATTCGCTGCTGTTCCGCAGGGTGCGCAAAACGATAAACTTGTCGTAATTACCTTCAATACATATCTCCATTCGTGCCTATTTGGAGTAATTTGAAAACAATTATCCTCAGGCCCATGGTCACGAGCCAGCCAATAATTACATACCGGAAGTGAGATTCAGATGGCTGACTTTGGCGATAGTCTCGATGTCCTTGGGAACTGGAATTCTCATACCGAACATTGAATTTTTGCTCGGTATCGTTGGCTCGACGATCGGAGTCATGATCTGTCTCATATTTCCGGCTGGTTTTTTCATCGCCATAAGCACGAAAAATACCAACGAGAGACTGATAGCTCAGGTCAGTATCGCGCAATTCTTTGGATTTCTTTGGCGATTGTAACTTGCGTCTCACAAAAATCGCTAAAATTAGCGATTTTTCTCTACCTAGCTATTTTCATTCTCTGTAATTATTGTTTATCATCTATTAGTTCACACTTATCGTTTGTTAATTCCGATGAATTATTTCTCACTGATTATTATTTATTTATCATTTATTCTTCATAATTAATAGTCGATTATTCACGACGTAAACATTTATTTTTTATTATTGTTTATGAAGGATTATTTATCGTTCGTTATTTATTGGAAATCAGTAGCGGTGATACATTTTCAGGCGATACTCTTTTTGGGCGTGTGGATTATGATACTCTGCACGTACGCGAACATATATGCGATGGAAGAGTCCTCAAATGCACGGGTCCTCATAACGACGGGAAAACCAATTCTTGACCAGCTCAACGATATTCCATTCGATAAAATACTCGTCAACGAGGTCAAAGGTGACGATAGTAATAATGAAAATGTAACAATATTACAGAACAATAGATAGTAGTAAAATGAGAACGAATATACAAAGTTGTAAAAACATCAATAATAATAATAATAATAATAATAATATAACGATAATGAATAACGATAACGGTAACATGATAATGGCAATAAATATTTAAAAAATAAAAATAATGGTGATGAGAATAATAATAATGATCATAAAAATATAAAAGTAATAAATGAATAGTAGTGAAGTTTTTTTAGCAATTATTTTGGCAATAATTGAACTTGAAGGTTATACCATGGAAATAACCAATATTACTACTAGTAATAAAATGAAAATATATATTAAAAATATGAAAAAATAATAATAATGATATTAATCATAATAATATCTTTCAAAAAAATTAACAATCAGTACCAAATAGCAAAAAGGAACAATGAACAAATAATAATTGAAAAATAATGATAATATTTCAGAAAATCCCGAGACCGGCAAGACCAACATGAACCACGCAGTGCCGGAAATTGCGCCTGGCGGGAATGCGCCGGCGATCGTCCCGGTGGATATTACGATGGCGTCGGCGAACAAGCCGTCTCCGCTCAAGGCGAAAAAATCCGAGGTAGCATCGCCCCCGTCAGCAATGGCGGGCGCAAACGATGATGCGAATAAGCGCGGTGCTGAAGGGGCCGCAGGTTCGATGAAGGAGTCAGGGGCGAAACCATTGAAAGAAGAGACGGATAAGCGAGTGGTGGATTCGATGTTCGATGGGTCAGTGGTGAAGGAGGCTGAGTCAAAGATCGAGAAGAATCCATCGAGGAACGAGAACCTCATAGATTCGGACGCGATTAGAAAGGAGGAAACGGAACTGGCGGCGGCGGCGGCGGCGGGTGAAGCGACGGATGTCGAAGCCGAGGAGAGACGGGAGAAGCTCCGTCAGACATTGGAAAAGCACAAACACGATCAGCTGGAAATGATGCAGGAACAGAAGAAGCTGCTGAAGGACTTAAAGGAGCAACAGGAACTGTTGAAGGACATAAAGGAGCAGAAGGAACAGTTCGAGCTCGAGAAAAAACGCATGGAGCAGCAGAAGAACGGCGAGAGGAGGGAGCCGGACGCGGGAATCGCGAGGAAACCGGAAGTCGAGCGACAAGTCCGTATCGCGCCGGCCGAACTTTCGACCGCCGTGGAAAAGCAAATTCAAGCGATTAAGGAGGATGGTAATGGAGCGGCGAAAGTTGCCGATAAAATAGCCGATCGCCGATCGCGCGGGCCGATACTGAGCGCACTCGCGAGTTGGACGTCACTGCGCAACGAGGTGGATCAAAATCATCCGGGCAAATCGTCACCGTCGAGCAACGAGGCCCGAACCAACGGACTCGACGAGACGGCCAAAAAAGTCGTCGACATGCGCTCCTTGCTGCCCCCCATTGCTCTGCACATGGCCGACAAAACCGGAAAACTCACGCCGAACTCCACCAAGTACGTACCCTCGCCCAACGAGAGCACCAACGACAACGCGGCCATCGGACGCGACATTCTCGAGCATCGCGACGACAATCGCGAAAAGCGACAAATCGCCATCGCGGAAGACAACAATACCAAGAGAAACGACAATGGCCACCCGCCCACGGAGAATGGCAAAAGTTTCGGCGGCCAAGACGTCGCGGCCGATCAGTGCGACATTCGAGGCAACGAAAATTCTAGGACGGGAAATTCGGGGATAAAAAGTACGAGGCTGCTCGTCGAAACGCAACATTCCGATCTGGACCGGAAGTACGACGCGGACACGACGATCTATCCATTGGACAACGTCGTCACGCGAGAAAATTCCACGGCGCTAAAAACCAGAGATTTGAAAGAAGCCAAAACAGAAACGTAGTACCGACGATCATACAAAATTAGGCGAAAAAGGAAAGAACACGCTTCCCAATATCAAAGAGTACAATTTACCACTTAGAGATGACATAATGTAGAATGCGCGCGAGACGAAAATCTACGGAACGAACACTTTCGAACTGGACGATGAGCTATAGTGAGAAAACATGTTCGTTTGAACGTATCATGTATCAATATGCCTGCGTGTGTGTATGAATCGGGTGGTAGCGTGTGAAACCGCCCATTTTCGAGGGCAAGAGAAGATGGCGATTCGGTGGAAAATCGATTCTCTGGTTTATTCAAAGTACAATAGAACTTCGATTCTCCGAACTAATTGAGACCGGACATTGTTCGGATAATCGGAAATATATCTCCGATTTCCTGCAAAATCAACTTATACGATATAAATAGTATCAAAAATCTCTTTATTGATCCAACGACCCTAAATTCTTTATTTGATAGCCATTAACAATGAAGATAGTGTCAATTTTTATACCACCGCTACTTATGGAGTTAAATCACAATTGGGGCTTAAAATAATTATCAATTTTTGGTTATCGCATAGTAGTTGTACGTTTCTTGGCCGCTAAGTCTAGAATTCATTTCAAGAACAGCTGCTGTGTGGGACTATTTTCCGGTTAGCTTTCAAATCACTCCAGGGCAGTTTCTCGTATATACGATCTGATGTATGAAGTTACATATAGGCAGGTTACATATAGGCCTTCGGATAATCGAGGTTCTACTGTATTGCCCGGCGGCACGGTTTTGTCCATTTTTCGGCCAGGGATCGGATTCTAGAAAGAATTCCTATTCTTCAGAAGCGGTCCAGCTATTTTTTGACTTCCTCGGACAAGGTGAAGCGCCGACTGCATCGACCGAAACAAATGGTAATCGGAGAGAGCAACGTCTGCGGTCGAGATTTCTCACCCCACTACTTCCATGTACTTCTCAAACAGCTGAGCAACTGGCGGCTTGGCGTTTTGCTGCAAAATCACCTCGTCACGGCAACTATGACATTCCTATTCTCGTGCTAAGGTTGCGCCCGATAATGATCCCCACCGACTCTTCCGACGCTTTCAGCAGCTCGTGAAACGCGACAGGCCTCTTGAGGCTGGGTTCTTGTCCACAGAACAATAATCGCTTTGTGGAAGTGGCGAAAGCCGTTTTTTTTTGCAGGAAATAACGGAGTGTTACTTACCACAAATCTGACATTTCCTGAAAACTTGCCATTGTGAAGACAATTAAAATATGTGACGTTAACGCGTCTCGCAAATGTTACCTATGGCGTTCCAAATAGAGTCAATGGACCCCAGATACATGTGTATTGCCAACTTTTAATTCTCTTTCTTTTTATTTATTGATAAAATAGGCGCGTAGGCCTTAGGACTGTTGTCCCATCTGGCCCAACTTTTATTTCGAGAAAAGAGTGCACGCAACGCCATCTATTGCCTGCGACCGGTTTTATATGCACACATCAATATATATACATACACAGGGTGGACCATTTAATGTGACCACCCCAAATATCCCCGTTGCCTTTAGAGTAACGAAACAAATTTCACGAGGTAATTTGATTGATTTTGAAGGGCTGATACGTTGGTGAAAAATTTATTTTTGTTAAGGTCGTAGTTTTGCGTTATCAAAGTCATCAATGGTTTTTCACATGGGAACATATTTTTTTTCCAAAAGACAGCTCATATCCAGACGAATCCAGCCACTTATGATATCATGACCTTGAAATGATTTTTCACCAAAATATTTTGGGTTTGGTCGGGTGTGTTTGGGTTTTGTTTGTGTTTGTTGGGTTTGTTTGGGTTTGTTTTCGTCACTCTAAATACAACGGGGATATTTGGGGTGGTCGAGTTAAATAGCCCACCCTGTGTGTGGACCATATATATATATATATATATATATATATATATATATATATATATATATATATATATATATATATATAGAGAGAGAGAGAGAGAGAGAGATTTTTTAATCTCAATTTTTATGTATTTTTATGTATATTATACGTGTTTAAAAAATAAGGTGAATTACTTATTTAAAATTCGCGGGTATTCTGAAAGCATACCGTTTTTTTGTAGGTTGGTAGTACTGTCCTTGATATCTATGGAGACTTTCAAGTCAATATACTTAATTACTGCACAGCTACTCGTATTTTTATAAACATACGAAAGTGAGTTTATCGTTTTTCACTGTCTGATAATTTTGCATCATGATAATGCACCGGCTCACACAGCATTGATAATTCGACACTATTTCGCCAAAAATTTCACTCTTATCGTTCCGCAATCACCGTATTCGCCTGATTTAGCACCAAGTGACATCTGGCTATTCCCTAAGCTCGAAAGACCACGCCGTGGACACCGTTTAGACTCGATTGAGGAAACAAAATCCGAATCGACGAAAGCATTGAAGGTCATGACGGAAAAGGACTTTTCAGACTGTTTCGAGAATTGGAAAAAACGTTGGCATAAGTGCATTGTATCGGGTGGGGATTACTTCGAAGGCGACGAAATTGATTTGGAAGGATAAATAAAGATTCTTTTATTTTTTAAACAATTTCACCTAATTTTTTAAACAGTAATATGTACACACGCATACACACTTTCGTAATTGAGCCTCGTGTCAGTACCCAGTCAATAACGGTACTTTCTTTTTCCGATCGTTGGGGCGGGGGGGAGCATTGGTGGTCTAAATCTAGATGTCCGTCCGGATTCTGCAAAACCTCCGGCCGCCATCTTGAATTCAAGGAGAATTTGTTTTTGTCGCATAACTCGCCCATTTTCAGCTATCAACTAAAAATGGTCATAACTAACCTTGTAGGAAGTTCAATTCTCTACAACTTTGTCGATAACAATTTTTGCCCACGATCGATATTTTCAAACTTAAGCGTGAAAAGGGATCTTTTTGTTGGTCGAAAGGACGCCGTCGGCGGCTCCTTTTGTCGGCCCAGGTGTCGGTGTTATCGTCTTCTGTACGCAAGCCAATGAAGTTTCGTTAGATTTGCTATAGCCGTACGACCTCAAATATTGTTCCTAGGGGAAGAAAGGTCTGGACGAAAGTTGTAGAGAATTTCATTCCCTACAAGTTTGTTCATCTTCGTTTATGCGCTAATGTTGAAAATAAACGAAATAATGCGATAATTCGAACCTACTCCCTTTTTCAGGTTTAAGTAGGAAATCATCGATCGCAGACAAAAGGTCGTCACAACCAAAGTTGTAGAGAATCAAATTTTCTACAATTTTAGTTCGGACCATTTTTAGTAAAAAAGTTGAAAATAGTTGAGTTATTTGAGGAAAACAAATTTCCCTTGAATTCAAGATTGCGGCCGAAGCTCCTGCAGAATCCGGTCAAAAATCTGGATTTAGAGTATCAACGACCCCCCTTAGCGATTAGAAAAAAAAACACCGGTATTCGATAATAGCAATTTCATATGTACATCCCGACTGGAGTACATATCCCCTCGACTGCCTCGGGGAAATAAGGAGGCAGCACATACAGCAGCAGGGTGGAGGAGACATGGCATCGAGCCGAGTAGCGTATCCGTCAGTACACCGTACCGTCTCGTACGGAACAGTCGCTCGATGATTGCGGCGTGCGAATCGCCTCGGGACAAAACTGCCGACTACCACTCGACCAATTCCACTCGACAAAGTCCGTAACGCGCGTGTATATACACACGAAAAAAAAAAAGAAGAAAAAACCCGCATACATGCAGCAGTTGTGTCCTGTAAATCGCCAATTAACTTCGCCAAAGTTTCGCTCATTGGAGCTACGCCTTTTATTATTGTTGATCCACTTTTAATCCGAAAGTCACATTGCCCCGAGTGGACACGTACGTGTACAAACGGAAATACCAATATAGACATATGAAACAAACGAAGTACGTAATTGCCCGATAGAGCAGCAAAATCGGGATTTTCGCAGTGGTTTCGGAGCCCCGTTGTCTTTTCCCCTTTTTCTTCATTTTTGTTCATAATAAATACGCATTCCGCCTCGCATCATCACGTGATACACGCGCCGCATCGGGGCGGATATTATCCATGGAATCGCCAAAGGTACGGATGAGATTGTTATTATTATCATTAATACTGTTTTAAGGTATCGGGAAAGCTAGTAGCGCGCGAGGGTTCAAACCTTTTACAATCCTCGGTTCGAATTTACTTTTTAACCTAAACAAACCCAAACAAATGTATATTCTCCATTATTATTATTATCCTCATTTCTGTAGTATTGTTATCCGTATTAGAATATTATCATTTTGATATCCATTAGCATCATTATTATTTTCTACTATTTTTAAAATTATTTTTATGATCAAAATTATTATTAATATTCTCTACATTTCAACGTATACCCTGCGGGTTTTTACGCAACTTATTATTTTATATTATTTTTTAATGATTTTCATTATCAATATTGTTACTTTTATTTTTATCATTATCGTCATTTTTATTATTTTTATTATTATTTTTATTTTCATCGCTGTTATTATAGCCTTTCGAGAGCGTTCTTGCGGACGGTAAAAATATTTTTGTCGTTAGCTCGTTCTCGTGTAATCGGCACGCGCGGGCAGGTCGCCCGTGCACGAACGTCGATTCGGCACGTTTTCTTCACCGATTGTTTATAAGGGAAGAAAAAATACTGTCGGCTTGGCGAGCCACATATATTTTTATGCATATATATGTATATATCGGTGTCAAGGATTTTTGTCGTAACGTAGTTTTTTTTTCGTATGATCAGCACTCGTGTGCAGTTTTGTTTTCGTTTCTTTTTTTCTTTTTCTTCTTTTCTCTTCTCTTCCAGCCTCGATGTGCTGTATGCCCTGTTTGTGACCCTTGCGCGCGGTATATCGACCGACCTATACTCAACTGTAGAGTAAAATTGTACGTAGTGTGCACACGGGTACGTGGATTCGATCTATAGAGCAGACACACACGGGGAACGCTTCAAGAGTATGGGAAAACGAGCAAATTGTATATCTATGCATGTGTATAGGTTTGCGAAAATTCTCGATAGTGCAACGTACCCACGACCGTCCTCGAGCAGTTTTACCGTAGACACACACCACGTGGACCGTTCTTACTTGCAGATGAAAAGTGTGTCGCGATTTTCCCGGTTTTGTCGCATCGCGCTGCGCGGACGCATATATATATATATATATGCACGTATTTATTTTTTGCTCGCTAGACACGTTTCCGGTCTGGTCAAGTACTTACACCTAGCTGAATTTGTTAAAAAATAGCGTTTGCTTTAATTTTCGACGGATTTTCAAAGTATAAAATTTGAAAAATATTCACACATTTGTTCTCGTACTAGATCCTTTATTTGGGATTTGGAAAAAAAGGTATGTTATTAAACATACATTGAACTCATCGTGTGTAACTTTTATGAAAATAACTTTTTATAAACATCGTTATTGATGTATAATGAAGCCTCCGTATAAAAAATGTGGTCCAACGGTCGGATCGATAACTTGACAAAGTTGTATTATCTATATAAATGTAGTGCGCGTTGTACGTAGTTTCGAAAAATTCGATTCGAATAAAGTGTAAGTTCGGCGATATTTTTACTTATATTCAGGGACTTAGAAAATTACTAAACTTAAAAAACGGCTATGCACACCGATAGCTACGGTAATTATGGAAATTTTGGTTTAAAAAGAATTGAAAATCGAACAATTGTAGAGTTATGATTGCGGCCAGGTCGAGGAAAGGTCGTTCCGAGAGAAACGCGATTGAACGTTTTAGCAATAAGTAAATCGTCGCGCTACCTGCTCTCGTTAAGTCGTATGTATCTTGATGAATTTTCAATATTGTAACTTGACATTTTTTTCACATATACTTGAATATTTATACTTTGAGAAATGCAAATAAAAATTGATTATTTTGACCCGTCGCAGTGGTGTCACACCTTAAGACCATACGTTTTAGCGTAGGAAAAAACAATTTGAAAACCTGGACACGTTTTCCCAGATTAAATTTACGAAAATTACTCTTTTTTTCCGACCACGAATAGGTACAGCCCGTTAAAATAATGAATAGTGAAAAATAATTAATGTAAATAAATAAAAGTAAGAATAGAGCGAGAATAATCATTTTCGTTCGTGAATGTATGAACATGTATATACGTGTGTGTGTGTGTGTGTGGGTGTGTGCGCGTGTGGGTGTGCAGGCGGGTGTGTTCGTTGTGTGCACGTCTGTGTGTGTTTCGGGGCGCGCGCGCGCGCGCGTGTGTATGTGCACCGGTGTTTCCATATGTGTGTGTGTGTCGGTGTGTGCATGTGTGTTGTGTAGACGATCGATCGATTATCGACGTTTGTCTTTCTTTCTGTGTCGCTCTTTCCTTCGTCACGGCTGACTCGTGTTGTCCGGAAGTAACCCGGGTAACAAGTGTTTATCTTTTCTTTCTTACATTTCATAATGGCATAAGACTATTGATATATATTCAAAATCGATTTGTTCAATAACAATAATAGTCATAAAGCGCATGGTCGGGATAATTTGATAATAGATTCGGGGCAATTTTGCGATCGCAGCGCCTTTTTTATTCGCATTGCTTACGCGGGCGCCATTTTCAAATTTCGGATGCATGACGTTTGGCAGGAACAACGGCGGGCGGAGGGAAGGAGGTTTTCCCCAAGAAAGAGAAGCGGCGAAAATATCTGAGACTTTCGATACGGTCACTTTTTTTCGAAACGTTTTTGTAAAGCTTTTTTAAAATATTTATCTCGTAACTGCGGTTGGCAAATTGTAGCGGGACTGACAGCTGGCGGGGGGGGGGGGGGGGGCAGAATCAACATCGTCTTCCGAATTGTGTGTTAACAATAGTACGGCGCGTAATATCTCCCTGGAATCTTCGATTAGTTGTTACAGCTGGTTTTTTACGACCTTGACGGGTGAAAAAAAAAACGCGAAACGTCTCGAACGTTCGAGTTCTGGTGCTCGCGCGTGTGCGCCGCGATCAAACGCGTGGATGGCATGTTAGAAGAATCAACGGGCGCATGCGCGCTGCTGCTTTGCTCTCGCAGCGCATTTCTTCTTTCTTGTTCATGCCTCTACGTGCGTTTACCTCTCTTCGTGTCGATTTGCGAAAAGAACTTTTTTGTTTTGTTAGTTCCGATGTGCTAGCACATCTAGTTCGCCAGTTTTACGTTTCGCGCGCACACACGAACGATGTGCACGCGCATGTATATCTATGGAAAGTATGCGCGGTCGTAGTGCCCACGAATTATTTCCTGCAAGAATTTCCGGCTCTCGTTTTTACACGACCCGGAAGAATTTACATTTCCCGCGTGTGCGCTTGTGTGTGCGTAATATGCTGCTTCCATTGAATTTCCGGTTTTAATGATCGAGGTACGTTTGTTTTTTCCTCTGACTTATTCGTCTTCAACGCTCCAGCGAGAGCGTCGCGTCGGCGACGGGAGGGGCCCGGGAGGCGGAAGAGGCCGCCATAACCTCCAAAGTGACAAGCTAATCATTTTTTGTTTGCTTTCGTCAGCGCAGTTTCTATCAGTTGCGAGTAATTTTTCACCGTAATCTTTACTATTATCTACACGATGATTGTCAACTTTGCTTTTTTTCTTTATTCGCGTCAACAGTAATAATAATACTACAAATAGTAATATGAGTAATGGTGATAATCGTATTAACAACAATTGTACAAGCAACAATAATAACAACAATCATAATAATGATAATAATAGTCGTAAGGTATTATTTATCATTATTGTTGAATTGTTATAACGATAATAATAAAGTGTTTGAATTTGTTTATTATAACAATTGCCATAATAATAATAATGTATTCAAATTATTATTACTATTGTTTCAGCAATAGGCAAGTGTTACTATTATTATTTGTATCATTATTGTTATTATTATTGAAAAACCCACAATAGTTTAAACAATAATAAATAAATAGATTTATTGAGCCATTCCTGCCACTTGGGCTCAAAAATATTATATGAATTTACAGCAGTTACATAGTTCTCTCTTATACTAATCTTAGATGATGAAGTTTTTATCGTTGGAATGCAATGAAAATTTTTTTCAATTGCCAATTTTTTTCTGGCAAATCAAAACTGTTGGAAACTTTTCTAAGATCCTTATTAGAGACCTACAACCTAGATTTATCAAAAGGGATCTTGAATAACAATTAAAATGGAGAAAAACGAAAATGAGAAAGAATTTTATATGCAATCATAATTTATATACAATCTTGTCTTTGGTTTACCATAGTCTCTTTTCCTATTACTACATTTCTATTATACATTACCGTCCGGTACCCTTTTTTTTTTTCTTCTTGGACATTCCTTTTCTGCTTGGACATTCTCACGTATTCACATAGTACAGGCTTAATTTCTTTGTTTAGCAGCTGGTTCTATCCTGTCTCCGTCTTTCTTTCTATAAACAGTTCGTCCACGTTCCTCCTCATATCTCTACTCATCATCTTCCTAAATTTCTCACATTGCCTTATACCCTTTAAATTCTCTTTTCCCTTACCGCATCATCTGCACGATTCATCAAATCCCTTATTTCCCTCCTTTCCCACATTGCCATACATTATTCTGGCCGACTGATCTTTACTTCTCCTTTTATCCTTTCCTGTTCCCAATATTTTTTAATCCTTGCATTGCTTTTACGATATTTATAAAAATGTTCCGTAAACGCGTGTTGTCTGCGTGTGGAAAATATGTCGCTTGCACAGGCCCTTAGCACTGACATCCCATCTCCTACTATTCTTAACGCATTCTCCATTTCTCTACGCCACATGGAAGGATTTCCATTTGCCCAGTTCCTTATTTCTTCACTTGGTCAAATTCTTGGCCATATTTTGCTATTCATTTTTGATATGTTTGATATGTAGCCACTAGCTCCTTTTCTCGCTTCTACCTTGATGTTCGATTACTTTCACGTACCTTATCGCCGCTCCTATATCACTTTTCTCAATCCACTCCCCAAGTTTCTATGATATTAAAGTCTGCATTGTTCCAGTGCAACCAAAATATTCATTTTCGTCATTGCTGGATTCTTTTTCGACACATTTAGCGTACAAAATCATCGTAATAATTCACAATATCCTTACTAAGGATCTGTAAACTAAAGCAGCAGAGAAGTGTTTGGAAAGTAATAAAAGTAAAGAACTTTCGTCGCATTCCATAGATGCAAACTTCAAAATCATAAGATTTCCCACCATAAGTTAATATCGTCCTCCCTACCGTGTCCAATAGGTACACTCTTCTTTTCATGTTGTCTACTATCGCCCATTTTATTATTACCAACGCTACATTCACTGCAGCTTGTGCTTTACAAACAATGATAATACAGCAATAATAAAAAATAATACCAATAACATATTATAGAAGTAATACTTCAATCAACCGACAGTAAACGTATAGAGATGCGTTTGGGTTTGTTTGGGTTTGTCTGACTTTCACCATCCTTTCTCATCGTCCGTTGGAGTTAAACGATGCGGAAACTTCGACAATTGTTGGAAAAGTGTACACGAACGAGTAGAAGAAAGTCAAAAGAAATGTGAATTGTGTCACGCAGGAAAAAAAGGACGAAAGCGACATGTGGCTGACGACGGCGCTGGCGGCGAGCCTCGGCGCCGACGAGGTCGCGGCCCGCCTCCACGTGGATCCAAAAACGGGACTTTGGTGGCAGGAGGCGGAGCAGCGCAGGCGTCTGGTGGGCTACAACGAGCTCACCGTCAAGGAGGAAGATCCCACGTGGAAGAAGTACATAGAACAATTCAAGAATCCTCTCATTCTTTTGCTACTGGGCTCGGCATTCGTCAGCGTCTGCATGAAGCAATTCGACGACGCAGTCAGCATCACAGTGGCGAGTATCGGCGAGACTCGACGGATGGAGGAGGAGAAGATAGAGAAACGCTATCGTAGACTGACGTTTTGATTTTTCATGCTCGCAGGCGATCATCATAGTCGTTACCGTGGCTTTCGTGCAGGAGTATCGCTCGGAAAAGTCCCTCGAGGAGTTGAACAAGTTGGTGCCGCCGTCCTGCCATTGGTGAGCGTCCGACATTTTCGATGCCCCTCGATACACCGAGCCTAATCGTCATACGATCGTTTCCGGTTGAATTCGTTTTTTCGCAGCCTTCGGGAAGGTCGAGTGGAGTCTTTTCTGGCTCGGGAATTGGTGCCCGGTGATGTCGTCTATCTGAACATCGGCGATCGCGTGCCCGCCGACATAAGGATACACGAGGCTATCGATCTGGCGATCGACGAGAGCAGCTTCACCGGCGAAACCGAGCCGGCTCTCAAAACTACCGCGCCGCTTCTCAAGAGCAACGGACACACGTCCAAGAAAAATGTCGCGTTTATGGGCACTCTCGTCCGATGCGGCAATGGAAAAGTGAGCCTCTCTCTGTCTGGTTACCTTTCTGTGATCATCCTTTTCTCTTCTTTTTGTATTCTGCGTTTTTTTCTTTTGTTTGGACGTGAATTATACTAGATCGTCCGGCCCAGTCGACCGGCTGAGATTTTATGTTGCTTTTTATGGACCACGATTTACTGCACAAAAAATGTATTTCATGCATATTTAGGAATATATTCAAGATCCATAAAACTAAGTGATAATTTTCGAAATATAGAGTAACAGAGAATTTTCATCTCTAAATCTACATATATATATTTTTTATTTTACTTGAAACTTTGTACAAATGCTCCTCGACACAATTAATGAAATTTAAGCGTTTTTGGAAATTCAATCCTTACGGGGAGAAGGGGTGGCAGTGTTTGCATGATAAAGAAATATCCGGTCAGATTTACTTGAAACTCAGTATTAATGCTCTTCAATAAAACTCTACGTGTTCCTTAATGAAACTTTTCGGGAGCATCCAACCCAAGTCTACGCGAACGCAGCTGCGAACGGATAGCTAGATTAGTATATCTTTGAAATATATCCTGATATTTGATACATAGATATAGGGTAAGCCGACCAGTGAATGGACGAATAACGTCACTGTAGGAAACAGATGGATTGCAAAATGAAAATATCAAAACGAATTTTTCAATAGCTATAGCTACCAAAAGATATTATTCTGATGGTAGAAATAAATATTTAAAGTAACGGCAACAAATAATATTGAAGGAATCGATAGATGAGAAGCGAAATTACTGAATCACCAGTGAATGAACGAAATGTCCAGTAAATGGACGCTCAACCGCCAGTAAATGGACGAACGCTGTCAAGCAAAACGATTTATTTTTATTAAATGCTAGATTCGAAGACCACTGTACTGCACAATAATTATAATATTGTTATACATGTGATTATTATATTCGTCATTACGATTTTGTAGAAAATACAACAAGCTTTTTTCCATCTTATTTCTCAAAAAAAAACTACCAAAGTTAGTTTTGACGGAGCAATAGAAAATTAAATTTTGCCAAAAAAAAACGAATGAATTGATTTTGTGACAACATTCAATGAAATGTACATTGTCATATCTTAAGAATAATTATTATATAACATTCTATCTTAAGAATATTATATAACATTGGCATATCTTAAGAATAATTATATATAATAAGCTAAACTTTTTACTCTGCCTTGAAAATTATTCGAACAAAGCTCATATGAATCCAGCACCAGTGAATAAATAAGTCTAATTCTGAGGTATTATTACGAATTCATTTTAATAAATTGCGAAAAATCAAAAATTCATTTTTCAAGTAATGGAAGTAATACGTATCCTCAAAACTTATTAAAACTATAGTTTTCGCGTTTTTAACACCTACTGCGCATGGCCGTACCGCAACTAAGTTGCGCGGTGTGCAAGAACCACAAACTAGAAAAATTTCGTTTAGCGTCAAAATTGGATATCAAACTTACAAATCGGTTTTAACAATAGCTGTGATTTTTTTGCTAAATTATAGTGGTTCGAGTTTTCATCGACAATTCATATCCTTTGCTGACTTTGAATATAAATCAGCTTTTGTCCATTGACTGGTCCGTTTGGCCAATTTATGATACATAATGTTTGATCTATTTCATATGTAGAGATCTCTCTATTTCATAGAGAGAGGGGGAGAGAAAACATTTCTTTCAGAATGTTATATATTTGAATATACAGGGTGGACCATTTAACGCGAACCTCCCTACCCAAATATCTCCGTTGACTTTAGAGTGACGAAAACAAACCCAAACAAATCCAAAATATTTTGGTGAAAAATCGTTTCATGGTTATAATATCATAGGTCGTTGGATTCGCCTGAATATCAGCTACAACGTCTTAAAAAAACATGTTGCCATTTTAAAAACCATTGATGACCTTGAGAACGCAAAAACTATGACCTTGATCAAAATGAATTTTTCACCATTGTATCAACCCTTCGAAATCAATCAAATTACCTCGTGATATTTTTTTTCGTCACTCTAAAGGCAACGGAGATATTCGGGGTGGTCACGTTAAATGGTTCACCCTGTATATGAAGATTTTGAAAAGAGAATTGTGCAACAACCATTCTCTCTCTCTCTCTCTTGCTCTCTAGGTGCAATTACGAATAAAATCGTTGTTTCTCGTTGATACAGGGCATCGTGATAAACACGGGTGAAAAGAGCGAATTTGGCGAGGTATTCGCGATGATGCAAGCGGAAGAAGCGCCAAAAACACCGCTGCAACGAAGCATGGACATACTCGGTGCTCAATTGTCGTTCTACTCGTTCTGCATAATAGGAATAATAATGGTGCTAGGTTGGATGCAGGGTAAAGCGTTGTTGGAGATGTGGACGATAGGGGTGAGCCTGGCGGTCGCGGCGATACCGGAAGGTCTACCGATCGTCGTGACGGTCACCCTAGCCCTCGGTGTCATGCGAATGGCCAAGAGACACGTCATCGTAAAGAAGCTGCCGACCGTCGAGACTCTCGGTAGGGAAGTGCGGCAGAGAGATTGGCATTAGACGCAACAACAAATTTGACGATGACTTATCGTTGTTCGGACAGGATGCGTGAACGTAATTTGCTCGGACAAAACTGGCACGATAACGAAAAACGAGATGACGGCGACGATTCTCGTGACGCCGGAGGGCTACGTGGCCGACGTGACCGGCACCGGATACAACGATCGCGGACAAATACGCACCCGGAAATGCGACAATGCCGAGCTCGCGCAAGCGGCGATTCATAATTTGCTCGAGGTAAAAATGATCTTCGTCACTTTGGGACCTCCCTCCCCCCGCCACCTAAAGAGGTTGGAGCGTTATCCATAATTCGAGATTGAAAAACATATACAGTTGGACCTCCCGATAAGAACGCTTCCCCTTTTTCTCGCTCAAGCGCTACCCTCACGCCGACTCGAACCCCGAGCTCGAGTCGTTTCGCGCGCGGGCTTCCGAAGAAGAACGCCCAGCCTAGGAGAGCTTAGAATGGTAAAATGAGATAAATATTGTAACGTACATTCCCATTTTAAGCCATTCTCCTTATACTATGAAGAAATGTTGCTATACAATACGAAATCAACACTTTTTGTCAATCGAACGCATGCATTTTTCGAGTCAATTATAACAAATTTTATTTCCATTTGTAACAAGCAATGTCTGTATATTTGAAGATCGTCGTACAAAATAGCCAAAGATTAAGATAAATGATTAAAATTATTTTCGTTGTGTTGTCATTTTGATCCATGGGGATTCAACTGGAGGTTGAATATTTTCAAGGGAGCCGAATTCCTCCATTGAATATGACTCAGAGAAATGGAGTTCAATGTCTTCTTTTTCGATAGAATCAGTACTACTTTGCGGTACAGACTTTGTTTGGGTTTACAAAAAACTATTTTTCATAAACACCAGTCTATTTTTCTTTTCTTCTGTGACATATCGTTGGTGATCATCCACTATTATTCAATTACTAATATGTATGAATAATATTGAAAAAAAAACTATTCATTAAGTATAGTTATTCATTAAGCTAGAAGTTATTCATTAAGCTAGAAGTTGAAACTCGTTCGCGGGGGCCGTTCTTATTCAGAACCTCCCATGCCGATGAGAAAGAGAGAGACAGAAAGAGTCAGCGAGCGCAGAGCGCGCGCCTGGTGGGGTTACTCTAAAACTCTTCCCCTTGGGGGCTTTTGCGTTCTTATTGGGGGGTCCGGATGTATTTATATATGTTATTGTCTAGACACTCTAACTTGACTGAATTTTCACAAGTTCTTTGAAATTTTTTTACCATCACACACCAGAGATAAAAAATAGTCTGATGTATGTGATTTTACGTGCGGTCGAATGGTCAAGACGTTCACGCTACGGTCGACGTAATTTTTTTGGCTGTTTAGCACCTAGATAAACCATTTTTACAACGAATTAACGCAAAGTAAACCTTTGTAAACATTAAGAAGAAAAAAAGACCGATCTTGCCCATCAGAAACCATATACATCTTCAATATTGAACCATCGTGGTTTGAGAAGAAATTGCGAATCGTAGCTGGCGTATAGAAAGCATTGCTGCTCACCACAGGGTCCGCGAAGTAGCCGTATTTCGTAGAATCCAACTTTCGGACTTGAATTTTTTTTATGGTGTTGATGAATACGCTATGCTCTCCTTGGCAAAATTTTAGCTATATTGACCATTCTGGTTTTTTTTTTTGTAATACAATTGCAAAGTGGAGCACTTCGAGGTTATAAAGCAGGTTTCAAAAGACGGTTAACCGAAAGTGTGGTGATCACGATTTTGCTGCTCACGTATCGAACGAAGGTCGTTGGAAAACCGAAATTTGATAAATTAGACATAATAGATGTCGTGAAAAATTGAAAATTCGAACTTCACCGTGTAGTCGAAGCAGTGCATTATAAAAAGATTTCAATTTACGGTTGAAAATAATCAGAACGACGAAATAGCACCCACAGACTTGGCAACGCCGGGCGTAATATCTGATGCGTTTGGCGAGCATAACCTAGCTTTGCACCATAATCTAACTTTTCACATCAATGAGTCCCTAGGGCCAGCTTTGAGCTTCGCAAACGCGACGTTGTCAGGTGTTTGTTCAAAATCCCATTATATTATTTATGGAGTTTTACGATTGATCGCGTATCAGTAACGTGTTAAATTACAATTTCGACCCCAGTATTAATTACGCTAACGGAATTCCGGGTTCGTTGAATTTTTTTATGGTAAAACTTTTGTGAACATAACGGAGACTACTCCAGAGCCTTTCAGCTTATACTTTTTCAGTTTTCATTAGTAATTATGCAATAAATAAAACATTTGCTACGAATTTGGCACATTAGTATCTTCATTGAGCCAGAAGAACTAATCGTACCTCCTTAATATCAATTAGTCGTAATGATAAATAATCTCGTGACATAAATATAAACAGGCATAATTATAAATGCCTCGAAATTTCATTCTAAGTATAAAGCTTACACTGACGGAGTTTTTTCACAATCATCGATAATGTTATACTTTTTGAAGTTAATAGTGGCCGAAAAGTTTTTCTTATTCACGTAATAAAAATTAAAAAATGCATTGTTTTGCCCGTCAGTTGTATATTTTATGAAAAATCAACGCCTACAGAATAAATCTTTACCTCGTTCCATTTGTCTGAGGGTCGTTGAAAAGAAAATTCCTAAACTGTCATTTGATTCAACCGGGCCGCTCCAGCCTCCTTAAAGTAGTCTTTCCGCGGAGGGCAGTATTTTTTGGGGGTCGTAAGCAGAGCACTACCGAATGATTCCGGGAACTTGGTTTGAAACATTACCAGTATACTGGAAAGTATTTTTTACCTTTTTGTAGACTAAAATCATTTAATTGTCAAATATTCGAGTCCCTGAAAGGAACGATTTCCTTGAGTTATGCCCCTTATTCGAGGGCCGTGAAGATTATTTGCGAATAATTGACGTCTCGCGCGCTCAGGTCGGATGCGTTTGCAACAATGCGGTGATACAGAACGACACGCTGCTGGGACAACCGACCGAGGGTGCGCTCGTGGCGGTCGCCATGAAAAACGGTATGTACGGAGTCGCCGAGAAATATTTGAGGCTTCAAGAATATCCGTTCTCGTCGGAACAAAAAATGATGGCTGTCAAATGTACACCGAAGTATTCGGAGGTACGGATATCTCGAATTTTTTCCAAATTTTTGCATGTTTAACGCGATCGATGTTCGACTATTTGTTCTTTCGTTAATTCGATCTGATGAGATCGGTTTGTTCATTCTATTCAATCGTAATTACGTTTCACTTGTAAATTTTTTTATTTGACGATGCACCACACGCAACGAGACAGTAATCGTTAATTTGCCAAACTCGTTGAATACTCATTAAGCATTTTTCTTTATTGTTCGTTGCTTAATAATAATAACAATAGCGAATAATAATTGTTATGATTATTATTAATATTGCACGCTCCGAAAATAATTTCAATCTAATATTGACCATTCCGTTCCCTCATTTCTAAGTGAAAATCATTTTTCAATATGTAACAATTTATTAATTTACGAAACGCGTAAAAAAATGATCGACCATTTGTCAATTGTTTGTTCAACAAGTATAAATTATTTATATTAATCGTGTATTGATTAATGGCACGCCAATTATGATATCCCTCAATGATAATAATAATAATAATAATAATAATAATAATAATAATAATAATAATAATTGATTTACCAAACTCGTTCAATAGTTATTAAGTATTGGTGTTTATTGTTCGTTGCTTAATAATATTTGCCGTAATAATATTAATAATAGCGAATAATGATAGTTGTTATTATGATTATTTTTAACATTGCACATTCCAAAATGAAAAATAATCGAAAATTGACTATTCAATTGCCGCATTTTTAAGCATAAATCATTTTTGAATGTGTAACAGATTGGTGCAGCAAATGGATTAAAAAAACATTATCGAATGTTTATCATTTGCTCGTTGAACAAGTATAAAATACAGGTTTGATACGCATATGGAAAACTGGAAAAACTCAGGAATTTCTTTCCTCCTGGAATAATCAGGGAAACGTGAGGGTATTTTGGAAATTCTCTGGAATTTTCTCATAATTTAGTTTTTGCAACAATAACGTAATAAATATTTTTATATATTTTTGATACTTATATTATCCTTCATTATATGAAAAAAAAAAAAAAAGTTATGTTAGTGCCAAACATTGGAATTAAAAAAAAAACTGAAAACTGACTGTAAAGTTCTGCACATAATTTAGATAAGTGGCTATATTTATTTTTCATTTATTTTCACCCGCATAACATTTTCTGTGTGTAATAAAAAACGGTTTCGGTATTTGCTTTTAATGTACTTTTTTTTTACTTTGCAATGTTTAAATTATTTTTCGAATTGCAGTTAAATGAAAATTTATTTCCATTTTTAATCTTAAAAAAATTATGTTATCCAGTTCAACATAGATACGCAATAGAAGGATCGAATTGAGAAATTCCTTTGTTTTTTCAGGTCGGTTAAAAATGACGTTTTCTTCACAAAAATGATTCGTTGTTATTTCTACGTATATCATTCTTCCCCTATAATTGGTAACGTTTACAAATACTAGTATGGTTAAAACGAGACTTAACTGTGGTCTTTTACTTTACAAAAAATATATTTGATGAAAACAAAGTGTTCTTCATTTGACCCTAATCTGGGTCATTTGCAAAACCTGTACGGAATACCCGGGAAAGTAAGAGAATTTCTGCGTCAATGATGCGTAACAAGCCTGAGGCTATTTGTATTTATCGTGCATTGAGTAATTGTGCGCTTATTACGGTATCCCTCCATAATAATAATCGATTAACCAAACTCGTTAAATAATTATTAAGCAATGTTGTTTATTGTTCCTTGTTTAATAATAATATCGATAATAATACTAATGACAGCGAATAATAATATCTGTTATTACGATCGTTATTGATAATGCACATTCCGAAATTTAAAAAATCGCACATTAACCATTCCGTTTCCTCATTTTTGAGTAAAAATCATTTTTCAATACTTAGAATTTTATTGAAGCACGAAACGCACCAAAAAATCATCGACCATTTATGCATTGCTCGTTGAACGAGTATAAATTATTTACATTCATTGTGTATTGATAATACGCTAATTACGATATCCCTCAATAGTAATAATAATAGTAGCGATCGTAACAATATTGTATTATTTATGCATGTATTTGAACACTTGCATTTGAAAATGTACATTCACAGATTCATTTATTATGAAATGAAAATGATCTTTCGTTAAATATTCTCGAATTGATAATATTGTATCGATGCACCAATTCACAAATATAACGATGATGATAGCAATAAACACTTTTTCGTTCGTATCTCTTTGCAGAACAGGGAGGAGATATTCTTCGCGAAAGGTGCCCTAGAGAAGATATTGCCCCAGTGCACGAAGTACTCGGCTAACGGGCAGCTGTATCCTCTGAATCAGAAGAAGGACGAGGAGTTTTTGGCCGAAGCCCACGAAATTGGCCAGCAAGGCTTGAGAGGTGAGTCATCGGGTCTGAGCAATCTTGGTCGATAAAAAAACGAAGGTAATCATGAGCGAGAGTAATAGGTTCTTTTCGTTGGTCGCCAGTTCTAGGACTGGCAAGAGGAACGTCCCTCCAGGACTTGGTCTATGTGGGTCTCGTGGGTATATGCGATCCACCGAGGGAAGGAGTCCGCGAGGCGATCTCGACTCTCATCAACAGCGGTGTCAGGGTCAAAATGGTGACCGGCGACGCCAAAGACACGGCTGGTGCGATAGGTAAACACGAAAATCGTCTTGTGCTCGACGGCTGATCGAAATTGTGAAAATGTCTGGCTTTGAATTGGGAAGGTGCACAATTGACAGAGGGCCGGTCGAAAGTACACGTGGCGCCTCTATCGTTATAAAACCAAAGCTTTTGTTGGTGGTTCAGCATCTGAATATAAGAATTTATAGGAAAATGCATGTAATCCAATTTGGTTTTTCATTCGTATCTGGTCAAACGTTCCGTAAAAACGTGGAAGAACATGCCGAGCCATTGTGTATGGCTGGCCACGTCGACGATGTCGAGGAGACCATAGAAATAGTGCAACAAAAAGTAAACGTAACCTCCAAAGGCGCGACGTAAACAAAAATACATTAAAAAATACAATGTTTCGTTATCAGTTCGTATCATTTTTTTTATTATTGGGAAAATTATATATATATATATATGAACTGACAACTTTCGAGTGTATTTTCCAGCTGGATGAGAATAGAAATATTGTTGACGCGTGGGGTCAATATGCTGCAAGATTGAGCTGAAGCTGCGAGCATGTCAGCTCTGTAGTTTGTTACAAGTTTGTTATGGGGTTATTATGTCGCGGGGGATTGTTAGTCAACGTGTTACCACCGAGCTGAACATTTTTCTGGACCTTTATAAGCTCTTTGCTGATCATCCTGTGCAGTTTGAATACGATTCACAGTACCGTTTTTAGGAGAGAAAAAATCGGCAACTCGACGTATTTCGTGGGCTAATTACCATACGTTTATGGAAAAGGCCCAATTATTTTTCAGTACATTATTAATATCTGCTAAGTGAATGTTACCGCGGAGTTGAAAAAATCGCTACGGTTCGACTAATTAGCGGACGGTTGCCACGGTTTCTCTTTTCTTGCACTCTCTTTTTATTTCTCTAAAAAAAATTACACATGTTTACATCTATCTTCCCTATCAGCAACCCTATTAATTCATCTTCTAGTCCCCCCTCATCCCTTTCCCTCTTTACCCACTCCTCGATATATGTTTCCGCTTCTGCAAATATTATCTCTCTTCCTTTTTCACACGTCATCAGGTGCTCCATTGTTTCTCCTTCTCGTTTGCATATCCTACAAGTCCATTACACTTCGCCCTTTTTCCATCCCTTCCTATATTTCCACACCTTATCCTCGCCCCTGTTTCCTCATCCTTTCCTTTAATATCTTTTGCCGCCCAATACTTCCACGGAGCTTCGTCGTTTTCGACTATCGCATTGTACAACCTATTATATGTCGATTTTTGAATCTCGTCTTTCTTTTCAAGTTTTTCAATCCTTTGTCTATCAAATTTTCTATTATTTTTATTTCTTTTCCCTCTTTTATCATATCAATTATTCCCTTAATTTCAAATTCCCTTGCTACTTTAAAAAAGTATTTTCCCCATTTCGAAGGCTTCCTATTAGACATTGCCCTTATTTCCTCTCTCAAACATTTTCTCAAACATTTCCTCTCTCAAAACTCAGCCATTTATTACGTTCCATTTTTATCACCAACTGTATATACCTCAGCGCTCCTTCCCTAATTTTATACTCGAATGTTGGTATTCCTAACGCTGTTCTCCACACGTATTCTTCTGTCTATTCCTAACGCCATTTTGCAATACCTATTTCGTGTTGCCTTGAACTGCTAAATTATCGGATAATTACTTAATATTAATTTGATAACTATGTTCAGAAATTATCCATTCCTAGACATTTCTAGGCGAAGACAAAATAACGCTGTTTTTTTTTTCATGCGTAAACTTATCTTTAGAATATCGGAAAATTATGCAAGTTTTGGATGCAGTTCCGAAAAGCCCATACCTCTGATTAATTTGGAATTGCGTGTACCCGTGTATGTTGACTCGCTGTTTACGAATATCATAGTGAAAATACCGGCAAATTTTATTTTCAAGGCCAACACTCACGAAAACTTATTTTTAAATAGTTTTTCTGTTTTATTTTAGTAAATATTCATTTTAGAGAAAAATGTTTTCTATAAATGTTATAGCTTATGAAAATATTGATCTTTTATGTTCTATACAGTTTTTTTAATCTAAAACCATTCCGTTTCGAGAAAAATGGAACAATGGTCCAATAAGTGAAAATTGATTATCTCCGTTAGTTTCGATATTATCTACTTACGCACTTTACCGCTGGAAGGTTGGAGTTTAGTCTTTAAAGTGCATGCTTTTTTGTTTTTTTTTTTTTTTAATTTTTTTTTCCTTTAAATTTAGTTTCTTTTTGTATTGTATACTATTTTTGGATTTTTCGTCATTCAGTCAATTTTGAAGTGCATGTTTTTTTTGCTTTTTTTCTTTTATACTATTATATACTATTTTTAAATTTTATATACTATTTTTGCATTTTTTATTTGGGTTTGGTTTTTTTGTTGGGCTTGCTTGGGCTTTTAATTTAATTGTGTTATTTTTACTTTAGGTTCTTTGGGCTTTTTTGTCTAGATTTGTGTTTGGATTTTTTGGTTTGTTCTTTTCGCAGTTTGAATTTGGTTTTTTTCTTTGGGTTTGTGTGGGCAAATGAACATTATTTATATTCTTGATGTTACCGATCTGTCTATAATAATAATATATATAACTCTGAATAATTTGTTATAAAGTTTTTTAGATATCTGTGCACCGACGTCTTTCAACGCGATGAAAAATTCGGAAATACGGCGATATTATAGTTCAGTTCGTGTATTATTGAGAAAAAACACGCGCTTTCAATCTTCGATTACCTTACACCACCTACAAAAGCTTTCAATTTTGACCACCAGAGGCGCGGCAGTTGGGTTGCACCTTCCCTATAGCTCGTTTTTTGGCATTGACGAAAATAGTTGAAATTTATATGTAAAAAAAATATTAAAAAAAAAACAAGCTTTCATTTAATGTACTAAAAGGTGGAACATATTTTCTTTTACCAAGTCACCTATATGTGACTATAAATAAACGCTTGGAGCGCTCAACTTCTAAAATGTTTAATAGATTTGATCAATTCCTTTAGTAAAAAAACTTGTAAAGCGAGTTATGCAAATTAAACTCGATTATTATTATTATACTTGATAAATTCAGTTTCATTAACCGTATTTAAATTGGCACAATAGTGATTAGAGAAATTGTTATCATACGTTTATACTCGACTGTGGAATTTTCATATAAATTGTCTACTCAACATCAATCTGCGATGTCGGGTCCATGTTTATAACCGTCTATACAATCGGATAATGCGAAAAAAAGGATTTTTTGAAAACCACACACCGTGACGATTCCTCCAATAAAAGCTCGTTAAAATCCAGCGATAAGCGTCAATCGATCGCGATACTTTTTGCAGCGAGTACAATCGGGCTGGACACGATTCACATGGATCTGCTGTCAGGCGACGAGATGGAGACGATGTCCGAGACCCAGCTCGAGCAGGCGATCGAGAACGTGAGCGTTTTCTATCGGGTCACGCCGAAGCACAAATTGTGCATCGTCAAGGCGCTCCAGAGGAACGGTCACATAGTTGGGATGACGGGCGACGGTGTGAACGACGGTGTCGCCCTCAAGAAGGCCGACATCGGCATAGCTATGGGCAAGAACGGAACCGACGTGTGCAAAGAAGCGGCCGACATGATCCTCGTCGACGACGACTTCAAAAGCATCATGTGAGCCGCCACTTGTACGAAATCTTTCAATCTCGACATTGTTTTTACAAACTTTCTTCTCTTGCCCCGACAACAACCGAAAGTTCCGCGATCGAGGAAGGAAAGGGCATTTTTCACAATATTCGCAACTTCGTGAGATTTCAATTGTCCACGAGCATCGCCGCACTCGCCCTCATAGCACTCGCGACGCTCATGGGAATACCGAATCCTCTGAACGCCATGCAAATACTATGGATCAACATCATCATGGACGGACCACCCGCACAGAGCCTCGGCGTCGAACCCGTCGACAAGGACGTCTTGAAACAGAAGCCACGCGATACTAAAGAGCCGATGATCACGCGGAGCCTCGTCACGAACGTTTTGCTCTCCGCCGTCATTATCATACTCGGAACTCTCTGGGTCTACAATCGCGAGGTACCTCGTCGATTCTTTGCATTTTCATCCCTCAGATTTTAGCCTCTTGGACTATGTGAAAAGGATTCGTCAATAGGGATTCGTACCTTGCTTGAAGCTCAACGCAGATGGCGCCACCTGAATATAACGTGGAACGACGATAAACGAAGCCCGATTTCAATGGAGCCGGGTGGTACCGTTGAGCGATCTACGTTTTCTCATGCTCTCGAAGTATTCCTTTGACGAACTCGAATCGTTAACAATTAATTGATTTTCGTCTATATTCAAGTAAAATACATCGCACTGGTAAAATTTCAAGCTAAGCTACCAAACTTTTAACGAAAATATACGACTTTAAAAAACGTCGCATTTATACGGCGCTTTATGGAGATAACGCGCTGGACACATTTCTATCTAATAATTTATACATTTAATAATTCTAGATGCCAGATATAAATTGCCCACACGTGTAAAAACTCGAAAGATTCCGTAACGACAATAAACGTCATGTTTTGTTTCCGTTATAAAACAATATCCCCTCTAGCGGGATAAATTGGCAGTAAGGTTCCTTATTCACTATTTTTATTCCTTGAATTAAATAAACTAAATAAACAATTTTCAAGCAGGTTATTATTCATCAATAACGCATTTTACATTAGTGACCGAACTTGAATTGAATGATTTTTTATTTAATAAACAATTTAAAATTCAATTCCTTCGATTGATTTAATTGGCAATTAAAAAAAAAATCGAAACTGACGCATTTAAAAAAAATGAAGAAAAGACCCAAGCAGACTTAAACTGAATCAATAAAAAAAAATGAAGAAAAAAATATTTCCCAGTAAAAGGATTAAGAAACAAGCTCAAACTTACGCATTTAAAAAAATTACGAAACAAACCCAAACAGACGTATTTAAAAAAATGAAGAAGCAAACAATTTCAAATAAAATCATTTTCAAACAATTAATTTAATTGATAAGTATACCAACATATCCAAACCGACTTATTTGAAGAAAAAAAAACACAAAGAAACCCAGGCTGACCTAGCTTATAAAAATTAAGAAATAAATCGAAACTGACACATAAAAAAAAATTAAACAAATCCAAACAAACCCAAACTGAATGGGTAAAAAAATGAAGAAACAAGCAATTTCCAATCAAATTATTTTCAATGACATAATTTAATTGAAAACTATACGAAGAAACCCAAATTGTCTCATAAAAAAAGCAAACAAATCCCAAGTTTCTCAATTTTAAAAGTACACGAACAAAGATGACAAACAACTGACAAAAAATCGCGAAAAAATTGTCAAGCATCGCTCGAATTATTTCAGATGACGTCCGGCGGGATAACTGCCCGGGACACGACGATGACGTTCACGTGTTTCGTTTTCTTCGACATGTTCAACGCCCTGAGCTGTCGTTCCCAGGTAAGCGGCAAGAACAATTTTCAAAGCGCGAAACGCCCCTAGAGAAATGATGGATTTCTCTAGTTTCTGCGAAACACATTTGCGCAAGTTTTGTCAAAGCCGCGATTTCGTGATCTCAAATTTGTCCACGCCTTATTGAGCCCGGGGGATTCATTTTTACAAGCTTTCATTTATAGCACATACTAGGACCGTCGAGTTTGTGCTCATTTGTTTTGTTTTCATGAGCACTTTTCATTACGCATGATGACAAGAGCCTGCTAATGGTGGTGGGCGGGGGAAACTGAAATTTCCTAATGGAAAATAGTAGGACAATCGAATTTGGGCTCATTAACTTTGTTGACTTGAGAGCGCTATTTATAATTACATTATTTCTCGCGACAAAGTTTCTCGCGAAATCTGTATAACCCAAGGCTAGGTTTTTCATTACGTCGATGTCTGGATGACATCGGGGTCTGGCATGACAAATAAATGAACAAATTCTAATACTGAAGAGTATAAAATAAAATAAACGTAAAAAATCGTTTTAAGACGGAATGATACCTCATCGCGGTCGGTATGGTAGAACAATTATAGATACCCAACAATCTCTGAAACGGCTCTCCAGATCCCGTCAAAACTTTGCCAAACGACGTCAAATAGATAGACGAACAGCTGTCTGCCTCTCAAATTTTCTCTCAAATTCAGAAAATTTGAGGAGCAGACAGCTGTTCGTCTATCTATTTGACGTCGTTTGGCCAAGTTTTGACGGGATCTGGAGAGTCGTTTCAGAGATTGTTGGGTATCTATAATTGTTCTACCATACCGACCGCGATGAGGTATCATTCCGTCTTAAAGATAAGATTTCATTTATAAACTATTCGGCTAAAAAGTAAAAAATAATATTTAGTGTATGGAGTTGAATAGTAAAGTTACAGAAGAACCTCATCGAAAATTTCAAAATTTTCAAAAATTTTCAAAATATTCAGACATTTCAAAAATTTCAAAATTTTTAAAAATGTTCAAAATTTTCAAAAATGTTAATTTTTTCTTAAAAGCTTGAAGCGTGAAACCTCATTACACTCGAAACAAAGAAGTAGGCTAGAGCGGAACTTGGAAGTTTCCTAATTGTCCGTTCGATTTTCCAGACGAAGTCCATATTCACGATCGGCCTGCTGAGCAACAAAATGTTCCTGGTCGCGGTGACGCTCTCGGTGGTCGGTCAAATGCTGGTCATTTATTTTCCTCCGCTGCAACGAGTTTTCCAGACGGAGGCACTCACCGTTAAAGGTAACCGCCCCCAAAAGCTTCAAGCAGTAGCAAAAGACAAAACAGACACAAAGAAACGAAAGATTTTTTTTCTCGAAAAGCGCAAAAAATATGAAACTTGAAGAAAAGTCATGGATAAAAACGTATCGCAAATCTTCGACAGACTTGGCGTTCCTGGTGGGTCTCACGTCGAGCGTTTTCGCGATAAGCGAGGCGAAGAAGTTTCTGGAGCGGCTGTGGGAGAGGCGAAAGAACGGCGCCAGGTACTACAGTAAGTCTGAGTTGGATTTTGTATGACAGTTAAAAATACCCGTCGCCCAAAAGCCGAACAAGACGCGCAAGGAGTAAACGAGCGTGCGAGAAAACGGAAAAAAAAAATTAACGAGCATGAGGAAAAAAATTAAGGGAAGAAAGAAGGGGAGACGAGAGGAAAAAGTGAAAGAGCAAACGGGTGCGAGGTTGAGGTCTAGCGATGATGCTCTTCTTTCGCTCTTTCACACAAACATATACACAGACACTCTCTGTCTCTCTCGCTCTTTGCTATCTTGAACCGGAACTGCCCAGAGAACGAGAGAAGAGAGACAGAGAGAGAAAAAAATTTGCCAGAGGATCGCAAGTTTTTAGTTCTCACAATGGCTTAGCAAATAAACGAAAATAAAAAAGAAAAAGAAAAACGGAAGCGATGAATGAGCGACACGTGACGTTTCCCACAGAGAGCAGAAAGTGCTCGGTCTCGACACCGAGAAACTCGAACTTAACGATGAAGTAAAATACGCCTGGCGAATATTAGACTCCAGTGCGAAATGTAAAACGTCTCGTAAGGAGGGGGAAAAGAAAGTCCCCCAAGAGTTTGCGACACGTGCTCCGCGAACTGTCATCCTCCGGGCCCCCTCCCCAGTCCCGCAGTCTCCCCGTCCCTTCGCCCTCTCCGCCCTCCCCCGCAAGGGAACGTAACTTCCTTTTTTTTCCTGCCCTCGGAGGTCTTCACGAGAGACGAGGGAGTTCCGACATCGCCGGGGACGAGCGACGATCGAGCGACGACCTGAAAAAAATCCACTAGACAAATTCAGTCAAAGAGTAAGAGTAAGGGCGGCCGAGAATATTCGGGGAATATTTTACACGCCGGACACGCCGAGACGCGTGAGACTTGAAAACAAAAAAAGAAGAAAAACGCGAGCAAAGAAATCGACTGAGAACAAAACGTGCATCAATTTTTCGATACGAGATTTTCAAAAAGAATTCGGTCGAACTTTTTGTACCTCGCTGTCGAGCAATTTTCGAGATATTGAAGAAAACGAGCGAGAAAGAAGAGTACGCTCTACCACTATCAGCACGAGATAAGTCTCTTTTTCCACAGTTTCTCCCTACTCGATGTCTCACCTCTCAACCTCCATTACTTCCCCCGTCCTCGCGGTTGCTTTTTCCTTCTCATTTTCTTTTCGTTCTATACTGCGTTCACCTTCACCGAATCGTCCACACGAGCTCCTCACAAACTTACGCTTTTCGTACTCGGTGTCTTTATTCTTCTGGGCCCGACCTTACCGATCGAGTCTGAATACGTTTTCACTTGATCCAGCAGCGACCCAATGGAAATCGACTGTCAATTATCGTTCTCCATCAATTGTGGAAAGGCGCTTAGTTTTTCGTTCGCTCGTCGAAATTGACAAATGTGAGATTATTCGAAAAGAAGAATTTTCAGATCTTACCGTTGGTTCATTTTATTTTGTTGGGATTTTCTTTGCCCGCCGAAATTAGCGATTCTCTGCAGTTTTTTTTACTTCCATTAGAATTGAAGAAAACGATACTGATGTTCTGCAGCTCTTTGAGGATACGACTTTATAATGGAAAACAAATATACATACATGACTACATATAAAAAAGCATTTTTAAGAATTTTTAACAGCTACGTGTAATAATAATAATAATAATCTTAGTGCAGTAATGCATAGGAAATATATTTCATCTTTGTCACGCTACGGATATAATATTCGTCGCGAACATTTAATTCATCAGTCGAGCGCAGTGAGGAATAAAGTCCGAGAAAAAAGAAAACTATTAATCGGAACTGTGGCCGGAGGGATCGCGTGCATTTCGTGAAGTCTCCAACCCGCCCCTTCCCCTCCTTCTTCACGTGTCTCACGCATGTAATTCGTCAGCATAGTAACAACAAAAAAAAAAACACGAGTATAACGTAGATACGAAAAAAAAAAATAAGACGAAAAATTCCACGTAGAATTATATCGCACCGTCGCGAAATAACACTAGCACAGGCTCGTCGTCGTACCTCCTTCTCGCACCATTACTACCATTATCATTATCGTTAGTGTCGCGAGCGTGTAGAATGTCTTTTCTCTCGCGTCTCATCCTGCGATTTTCCGTGTCACGTGTAATGGCCGCACACGCATTCACCGTTCAATAGCAATCGATGTGAAATTGTAACGAAATGGAGGTAAATAAACGGAGCGAACGAGAGCGCGTAAAGAGGGGCATAAATTTGTTGCCTGTGAGGATCGAGAATCGACAAAAAAAGAGAGAGAGAGAGAGAGAGAGAGAAAAAGCGAGGGGGGGGGGGAAGAGTAAAAAGTGAACAAGTCTATAGTGCAATATCGGTGGGTTTCGCTTACGTTTTTTTTGTTCACGAACACATTCCGTTTGAATGAAAAGTATTGCCGAATGATTAATGTTTTATTATCTTGATGTATTTTATTTTACCTTTTTTCTTCCAACTGATGTGGCTCACATTTTGGGAAATCGTGATCGTTTATTTTGCATTTCTCGTATTTATCGTCGACAATTCGAAATTGCACACTTTCGGACGTCGAGCGACTTTTTCGGATGATTTCCGTCGCGCAGAATTGGCAGCGATTTTTTTAGAGGCGATTCCGAAGATTTCGTTTCTTGAATCTCTGATATATATATATATATATATATATGGGTCATTCCATGTCAAATCGACAAATTTTTTACCTGACCCTCTTTGATTTCGCTGAAAATTTTCTATCTTTTTCTACCCCCCGAAAGTTATTTTTCAGAATTTTTTCAAATTTTTTTTCCCGACTCAAAAAAAGTTATGAATTTTTTAAAAAAACCGCTCTTCTATTTTTAAATTGCCAGAACTTTTTCAAAAATTGACCGTTTGGGAACTTTTTTTTTTTCAAAATTTTTGTTTTTAAATGTAGTTTTCGAAAAAAAATATGAAAAAATTTTCAGAATCCCAGATATATGAAATATTTTAGTTTTTTTTGAAAAAACCGTAATTTTCTCAAAGTCCGACCGTTTTTTTTTTTTTTGCTCTAAAAATACTTCAACTAATTCTGCAATGATCCCCGTTAATCAAAAGATGTGACGACAATCGCTTCTAATTTTTTTTCTTGATTATAAAAAAATTTTTGTTGAATTTTTGCTGATTTTATATAACTTTGTTATGAAATTTTTTTTATTTCCTCGTGAAACCTCAAAAGTTGAAAAATAAAATTTTATTGGAGAATTTCAAGTGATTATCGTCCAAGAAATTGTTATTTTTTTAAAAAAAATAATTTTTTTCTCTCATTGACGTTATTTTTTTACTCTTATGGACGTTTTTTTTTGGTACTGAAATATGACAACTTCAAAAATACAAATACAATAAAATACAATTCAAAATATTTCATATATCTGGGATTCTGAAAATTTTTTAAAATTTTTTTTCGAAAACTACATTTAAAAACAAAAATTTTGAAAAAAAAAAGTTCCCAAACGGTCAATTTTTGAAAAAGTTCTGGCAATTTAAAAATAAAAGAGCGGTGTTTTTCAAAAATTCATAACTTTTTTTGAGTTGGGAAAAAAAATTTGAAAAAATTCTGAAAAATAACTTTCGGAGGGTAGAAAAAGATGGAAAATTTTCAGCGAAATCAAAGGGGGTCAGGTAAAAAATTTGTCGATTTGACATGGAATGACCCATATACACACACACACTTGTGAATGTGTAGTTTCTTGAGAGACGGGATTTTTAATGACGTAACAATTTCCGACGGGAAACATCTTCGCGTGATCCATTTGGTTTCCAGTTTTCGAAAGTAAACAAAAATAAGATAAATTATATGGCATTTGTACCCTCGAAATTTGATCATTAAAATGCTCGTATTGATAAAACATATCGTATAAATTTGTTACACTTTAATTACGCGAGAAAAGAATGTCAAAATGCTTTAACCTATATATAAATGGAAATGTTTATATTATTTTCGAATTATATCATTTTGATTTGTAATTATGTAATTAAGAAATACTATCGTGAATTCCCGTAACATGTTTAGGTCACAGCTAAAACCCATTTTCAGTTTAACTCGTCAAAACTAGCTCCGATTAAACGCCTTCGTCACAACTAGTTTTCCCTAATGGAAACTAAAATTTATGCTTGGAAATCGGAATAAACCAAAACAAACCCAAGCTTCGATCTCATTTGGAAGGTTTGCTGGGTTTTGTGGAAACATTTCGAGAGAGTTTGTAGCTAGAAGTCGAAACGAACCCAAATGAGCCAAAACAAACCCAAACGAAGCAGGACAAACCAAACAAACCCAAACATTGACCTCATTCGACAACAATTTCAACTGATTCATTTGGGAATTTGGGAATAGTTTTCATTTCATTTGGGGATAGTTTTGGGAATAGTTTTCAGAAACCCAAACTCATTTGGGAATAGTTCATTCATTTGGGAATAGTTTTCAGAAACCCAAACGTTGGTCTAATTCGGAAACAGTTTGTTTGAGT
Source organism: Ophion costatus (assembly GCA_951751655.1). NCBI lineage: Eukaryota > Metazoa > Arthropoda > Insecta > Hymenoptera > Ichneumonidae > Ophion > Ophion costatus. The sequence continues at coordinate 3,857,173 of OX632368.1, forward strand.
TTGTGGGGACAGTTTGATAGAATTTGTGCTCAGAAGCCCAAACAAACCCAGATAAGCCAAAACAAACCAAACACACGCAAACGTTCACCTCATTCGGCAACAGTTTGTTTACGTTTATGGAAATATATATTTTTTTAATTGTGCTCAGAAACCCAAATAATTTAAACTGACTCATTTCCGTGAAACCAGTTTTCCCTAGCTGCGACGAGTTTATGGGATTATCACAGTGTAACGGCTCGAAAAATAGCTGATCTTTGCGTTTTTTTCTTTCGATGCTTAAAATACGCTAATCAGTACGATTTTTTAATGTCCAATCAGAGCACTAGTGAAGAACGAAAAATCAATTTTTAAACGTTTGATTTGATTTAAAAAAATAAACATTTTAACGATGGAAAATGTTTTCGAAAAAAGCAGTCCTCACGGTGTACAGGGCCGTAAATATGTGAAACAAAATTTGTAAAAAGATTACTACTGCTATCTCGCTATGGAGGTTTTTTTTTTAATTAAAGGGGTCAAAGTGGCGGCGCTTTGAAAGAAAAGTATCGAATTTAGCCTATTTTTTCGATAGGTTTTCGTTAAAAAAAATTTGAGACGGATATTTTGAGAACTTTTCCTTTAAGAGTGTACACCGATTCGAAAAACGACATCTCGAGAAAAACGCGTTTGAAGTTTCGAGCGCGGGATTGTCGTATAAATTGTCTACTTACGATCAGTCGGCGATGCCAGGTCCACGTTTATAATCGTCTATGCAAAAAAATCGACTTTTTTTCAATTTTACGCCGATGATTCCTTAAGCTAAAAATTAAGAGTATATTCATCAGTAACATTAAGTTTTTATTAGGAAAACTTCGTTGTAACAAAGACGTTCAGACTGTGATTGAGATTGTAGTCTCGGGTCACCAGTGCGCTACCATCTCGAGGATCTCACTGCATTCTAATGGCATGAGCATAGAAAATGTTTGAAAAACGCATTTCACTCGCCCATGTCGGATTTTCCATCGGTTTTATTCGCACTCTAATTCGAACGACCAAGCGGGTGCAATAGCGAACTATTGGAAAGAGCGGACGAAGCGATAACTCGAAATTGTACAACTCGCGCGTGTGGCACAAAAACGTAGCGCCACTTCGTCAGCTCGTTTTTTTTTCTTTGGTCAATGGCCCTTGTGGCGGAGATGAAAATAGACGCGAATATTTTACGATTATACTTCAATGTCAATATGTTTGTGTTTACGACCCACCGAGTGGAATAAAGAAAAGTGGCTGGACGTGGCTCGTGTTGCGTGTCGTATGTGGCTTGTTATTAATTCGCCGTTGAGTGCTCTTTTCAGATACGATGAATTCGTTCCGGAATTACGAAAGTGCCGAAGGAAGAGAACATTCTCGGCGCTGATGAAGGCGGGGGGGGGGGGGGGGGGCGTCAGTGAATTCCTTCGAGAGCGCTGTACGTTTTATACTGGTAGAGTTCCGGTCCACCGTAACCGTAGAGAAGCCTTCCTCGGCCGTTTTCGTCGTAATACGGATAGCGGTATTTCGGCCTACAACAGAGCCACATACGTTTGAGACTGAGAATTTAAAAATTAAGTAATGCTGTACGTGCTCCACGACTTTTCTTTTTCGTTTCTTTTTTTTACGGTATTAGAAACCTGTCTATTCTCGGGTAATTTACTTTACCTCTCGAAGTACTGGAAATTCGGGGCTTTGGGCTCGCTTATCGTCGATTCGCTTTGGGCGATCAAACACAGGAAACAGATCGCGGCGACTGCGAGTACGTACTGAAAAAAGAAGAATGCATCGTCGTTTGGTCGACCGAAGAACACGTGATTCGAAAGTTGTTGACGGAATCGTGGAATTGGAGAACTGATTGGGTATTGTTTGATCGGAGAGGTGATTAATCGATTGCCTGAGGAACGGACTGATCGAAGAATTTTTTGATTCGATGAATTGATTGGCGATTGGCCAATGGACTGTTCAAGGCTTTCGTGATTGAAGGATTAATTAGTAGTAGTTTTTAAAAAGATTTCCTTAAAAAATTAAAAAGATATTCCTCCAGTGATAACCCAAACACATCCAAACGAGCCCAAACGCAAATTCAATTGAAGAGAACGAGAACATCCAACCGATCCTAACGTTTGAAAAATCAAATTGATTGTAAAATATATTTTTAATTGCTCGAATCAAATTTAAAAAAGAACGATATTTCCTTGAGATACTGATGAAATATTTTCTTTTAATCTCGCGAGGAAGGTTGCGTTTTAAAATTACTCACGAGAAGATTCCTGGCCATGGTTGGATCCTTCGAAGGCACAATTGTAATCCCACGAAAAGTAGAAGAAAAACTGATAGAAGCGATAATGGAGAAAAAAAAAGTGTTAAATGTGTTCGAAACGTAGGTGAAATTTCAGTAGCGCGAGTCGCGAAGAGAGAGCATCGATTCGTGCTGTCCAATGTAAACTGAACACTACGGGATTGCGCGCGAGAGACACAGGATCGGTGAAAGTTCGTGCGACCATGGGCGTCATCACGTACCTCTCAGTGCTAAGCCCCCCCCCCACCCCCCACCGAGAGAGAAGATGTACATACGAAAAGGAATAAAAAGTCAACGTCCCCATTTTTTATTTAAACTGTGAATTAATTTAAGGCGTTAATTTGACTAAAAATACAGAAATAAATGAATTTTTTTACGATTGGATTAATCGATTAAGCGGAAGGCAAGTTTTATTAAATTGATTCCGTTTTATCATAAAAAATGATAAATCGTCGAGGAATCACGCGACTAAACGTATCGCAGGGCCGGCTTCTCCTGGTTCGAAACCTTCGAGCCCCATGGTCCCTTGAATCCCATCCCCATGCCCAATCTGTCGATCAGGTCCTGCCCGTACCGCCCGTTCAACGATTCGTATCGCGCTCGACGTGCTTTGCCCTCCTTCGGATCAAAGTCCCACTCCGTATGCTGCAACAAGCAACGCTTCGTTGTTAATAACGCGGTCGTGCACGCAATTACGCCAGATTCGTTTAATTGCAAAAAGTGTATTCTCTTTAATAAAGTCGACGTTGATTATTTTCATTCAATTATTATTCTCTTTAATAAATTCGAAACTTTAATTCTCAAAAGAATGCATATGTAAAAAAAATATTTAGAGAAACCAAGCTTTTATTTTATGTGTTAAAAAGTAGATTTGTTTTTATCAACTCACCCACCTATATGGGTACTAGGGGTCTACTGCTAAAAGCGAACTGCTAAAAATTCGACTGCTAATCGGGCTCTACAGCTAAAACTGTACTGTTAAAGGCTCTACTGCTAGAAGCAGGGTGACTAGAGTAAATGAGTGGACTTTGTGCTAGCGATGTGGCTCCAAAATCAACGAAAATAAGAGTTTGTAGGTAGCGTTGCAATCGGCTTTCCCTTATATATAGATATACTCTCTTGCTTAGCATGCCGTCGGCTACACGCGCATGCCTAGAACCTTTAGCTACAAGTATTACTATACATCGGAGAATTGCGATCGCAGCTCCTCTTGCAGTCACTCATAAGTCGGGATTTTGGGGCTGTCTTTCGCTGCTTATCTCCTATGGAGTGTCCACTCCTTTACTCTAGTCCAGCCCCCTGGCACTGCTGGGTCTACCGTGTCCCCGTTATTGTCGCCACGAAAACTAACCCACCATGCGGCGCTAGTAGTCACCCGCATGACCCCAACTTCAGTCGCACAGCGTCTGCATAATTTGCATTTGACGCGAGAAATGCGATTTTTCCTTGATGGATTGATAACCTGACGTGCAGCCAAGCACCACGCACGCAGGCATTCTCAAATATGAGCACAAAAACCACAAAAATTGTTTTTATTTTACCGATACACTAAAATTGTTTATTATTTTATCTCTTTGTAATACCACACTACGATTTTTTTTTCGAGAACAATGACAGATCGAGAAAAAGAAAAGAAATATTCACTTGGTTCACGCGACGAAAAAGATGATGAAATAATACGGAGAGGTGCTTTGCGGAGTGGGGGTCATGCGGGTGACTACTAGTGCCGCATGGTGGGTTGTTACGAGGCGACAATAACGGGAACACGTTACTGTTAAGAGAATTTATCCCAGTGTCAGCCCCCTGCTCTAGTCCAGCCCCCTGACACTCCTATGAATTCCTATAGGGAACCTCTCTTCGTTCTATGCCCCGTAGTTATTTCGCACTGCGCGCCGCTGGCATGCTTCCGCGCCCTTACTCCCTTGCCCAAACCCCCCGCTGGCAATGCAGGCCGTGCCAGGTTAACCGGTTGATGGGTCTGATGCTACATCCTACATTCGTAAAATTCGTAAAAATTTGTTAATAATTGTCTTGTCTTGCGTGTGCGCGGACAAGACAATTAATTATCAAATCGGAAAGAAGATGGCTAAACGTTGTCAAACGTAAGCTACTGTAACACGATCACTTTCGAAGCCGTGCTTCAAGTAAAATATATTTTTGGTAATATTCGATCCCGTTGTGTACATTTAATCTCCTACCTGTCCTACCTTTATAATAAAATATAGATATAATTGCGGAGAAATAATTTGACAATATTCATTTGATAACAAATAACTAAAAAAATAGTCGAACATATACATGTAAATTTATCAAATATGTACAGAATTTCTAGCCTGTTGTGTATTTATTCGACTTATCATTAAGACAACAGGCTAACAATTTTGTACATATTTACTACACTTATATGTATATATTCAATTATTGTTTAGTTATTTGTTATGAAATAAAATACGCCAAAAGCGTGGCGCAAGCGCAGCACAGACGGCGCGGAGTACTGTCAGCGCCACGTAGCGGCTGGCGTCATCGACAGCCAGTGAGCTGAGGGCCAGGGGGCTGCTCTAGTCTCCCTGGCCAGAAGCTCTAGAGCTAAAACTGGGCTGCTAAATAGACTCTAGTGTTAAACGCAGCACTGCTAGTCTAAACTGCTGAAACGCAGAAGGGTACCCAAACAAACGTTATGATTTTTCGGGTAGCACGCGTTTTGACCCGACGACAATATATCCGCGATAAAATATCCGACGACACAATATCCGCAGGACAAAATATCTGCCGATATTATATCCGCTGTCGGTAATTAAATGTCGAGTTGTTCGTTTAGGTTTGTTTGGTGTTTGTTTTTTTGGTGTTGGTTTGGTGTTTTTGGTGTTGTTTGGTGTTTTGTTTGTTTTTGGTGTTGGTTTGGTGTTTTTGGTTTTGTTTGTTTTTGGTGTTTGGTGTTTTGGCGCGCAAAACACTAAAGGTTTTATCGCGCGACCCCGTAGATGTGGTAGACAAGATTTAAGATTTTGCATCGCGGATGTTTTGTCATGAGGATATATTGTCTTTCGGATATTTTGTCGTCGGGTCAGATGTCACGCGGCCGATTTTTCGTCAACAATGCAGCCCTAACGTAAACTTTGGCGTTAGTCATTTCCAACTTTTGACGTTCCTGACATCACAGGAATGCAAATGACGTGTCTACGGACGCATCCTGCCGAGTTCAGCACAACGGCGCCGATAGAGAGTTAAGTTTTCTAAGAAAAAACCCAAAAAATCGTCAAAAAACCGCAAAAAGTACAGTATAACCTCCATCAGTGGAACTCATATGAGCCCTCTGTCAGAAGCTAGTTTCAGCAGTCCAGTTTTAGCAGTAGAGCCCATTTAGCAGTAAAGCCTTTAGAATTTGTTTTTATGTGTCAGTGAGATTTTTTATGGATGATTAGATAACGCTAATTTAAAATGAAAATTTTATGGATTTTTCAAGTGTTGATTTATGCATCGTGAGACCTCCAAATTTCGGAGCTCTAAGTAGTCGGGAAGTGGGTGTAATATCCATTTTCCGTTTTGCATCTGACAGAAAGTCAAGTTAAATGCAAGCTTGTAATATGAATATGCGTTTGAATCGATATTCAATAATTATTGCAGTTAAATGTATTCAATGCGATAATTCAATATTCCTAAATTGAGTAATTCTACTTTTTTAAATCTGGTATAATCTTGAGGTTTGCTCTCACCTGGTGCACCGTGGGAACGCCCGCAATATTGTTTTGCACAACGTCGTGAAGTAGAGTCAAGACTGCGTTCGACGAACATTTGCCTATTATCGTCAGCAGAACGATTACCTGAGAATTATTATGTTTTAAATTAAATGTTCATTGATCCGTGATCTTAATAAATAAATAAATGAATGATAATACATAAATGTATGTATGACAGTAAGTTTACTTTGTACTCGAGTTTCATTATATAATTTTGGCACGTGTATCGATAGACGAATGGATAATAAATATATAATAATAATGGCAAACCAAGGTATGGGAAAATGGCCATGGGAATTGATAGAAACTCGCCAAACTATATTTGGCGAATGTGCAGGGCAATGGAAGACGAAGTATGCAAAAGGGCCACAAGGAATCTATTAGCAATAATGTTGCAGGTGATGGCAAATGGCAAAAAATGCCTTTGGGAAAAAGTAAGAGCAACTATAAAAGGTCACCCAGCAAAATGGGGAAAGGAAGCTCGAAAGAATAGGAAGAAGCACAAAAATTAAAATTGAACAAGAAATTCAATACGAATGGAGCAAAATCGACGCATCAACATACTGCAAGGATATGAACATAGGAAAACAGGTATACGCATGGAAAAAATATTCCAAGGATACGATGATTAGCGAAGAATTAGAAGAACCGTGGGCGATGGTAAGCTGTGGAAATGTCGAGAAAGACGGAAAAAAGGGTTGCAGAGGCCGAATGTAGAATACGCAAGCAGGCAATTGAAAATTTGAGACATATTGCGAGTATACGGAAGTTGAGGGAAAACTAATCCAAGAAATAGTCAATAAACTGGAGTCACGGACTGGATTAGATCGCATAATTATTCATGATTATTGATAAAAATAACTGATGAAATAACAAGGAAGGAGCATTTGCGTAAACAACCTTGAAAAGGGCATAACAAGTAATAATGTACTACTAATAATAATAATAAAAATAAAAAATATAAAATATAAAATGACAATAATAATAAATAAATGAGGATGAGAACAATATAATAAAATATTGTTTAAAAAACAATAAAAATAATGTGATACTAACATGATAATGACAAAACATGACATGACCGGTGAATGGTAATGAAAATAATATAAAATGTAATAAGTAATGGGAATAAAAAAAAATAAACAAGAATGGTAATAATAATAATGATACATAATTACACTAAATTATTCTCACCGTAATCGAAGATTTGATATTCATGATTTCCCTTTCAGGAATTCCTTTCGTTATGAATTCAATTCGTGTTTCCGTAAAAAAACAAGCGACCCAAAAAACGTAAAAATCTCAAAGACGCGTCCGTTTCGTTCCGAGATCGAAGTGAAAGTAAAATAAAGAGCGCGAGTCTCCGCGTGCTGCACGCACGTTTTTATTCGATCCTTTCATTTTTGTTTTTTTCTCGCCTCGTCGGGGACACGACGAGGCTCGCGGCATTTATTGCCAAGCAAAAAATCCCCCTGGTAATTCACATAGACGCAGTGAGTAAATTAAAAAAAGGAACAGACAAGAATTCAAACAATAACAAATAGCTGTCAATTCTTTATAGACGGGTGATATAAAGAAATAGTAATGTTTATTTAAAATAGGCAATTAAAAAAGGGCTTTTGTATGTCTAGTAAAGAAAAGATCAGCGACAAGTGTCGTTTTTATGTTCGACGAAACGCCAGGTAGGGTAATATAAAAATAGAGAAAAAGAGAAGAGGAGAAAGGTAGTTGATACTTGAAGAGGACAGAGAGAGAGCATATTTTACAGAGCCCACACTTTGACGTAATCGATTTTCAGCATGGTCGAATCGTCCTCCCAGGTCCTGGCCCAACGATCAGTGTCTTCGAAAAAGTCAAACAGAGCCTGCGGAAAAGACACATGGAAACTTCATTCTTTGTTTGGACACGATCCGTTTCAGCCTTCCACTAAATTCGAGTGCTAAATTTAAACTTTTATCTTCTTCAAAATTCGAGTACTAAATTCAAATCTTCAGCGCTTTTTGTAAATTCAAATGTATAGCTTTTTTTTTAAATTCAACTCCTACATTCAAATTCTTAACCTTGAAAAGAAGAATTCAAGTCCTGAATTCAATTTATTTGAAAACGTAAAGCCCTCGATTCCGTTTGAAAAATTCGAGTCCTAAATGCAAATGAACCGGGCCTAAGACGCCTACGTATAGGGAAAGTAGCACCGTGTCACCCCCCTGCTGTGATTTAAGGCCTTGAGAGCGAGCAAATATATTCAGTCCGAGATCGCGTTATTGTATTGTGACTTATTTACCCTGACGCGGAGGTTGCGCCATTGTTTGGCGTAGCCGCCGCTCACGGCCGAGTCGGGAAATTCGTCGTGACCTCCAACGGCGAGTCCCAAGTTCAGGTAGAACTGCGAACCGAGCGAAGAAGTGAGTATCGAGTAGAGTCCGGCACGCCCGTAACCGACAAGGAAATTTCAACGTACAGGCCTGTCGAACGGTGATTTTGTCTCGACGGAGCCGTACTCGAGGCCGTCGACGCGTGACAAGATTTTGTCGCGGCGCCACTCGAGCTCGTAAACGTGATAATCGTTGGACCACAATTCGCCCGAGTATCGTTTCGGCAGCCAGGCCGTTCTTCCGCTCGCGCTGTCGTTTTTGCCGTCAATGGGACCGCCGCGGAGCACGTGGCCGCTGAAGTCTTTGCCGTCGGGCCCGGTAAGTGCACTGTTTCCGGTGGACGCGGCGATCCTCAACTGTGGATGGGTCGAACCGGAAGTCGACGAGGCGGAAGTATCTTCGACGCGTTCTAGGCTGAGGACTGCGACGCGAAAAGTTCGAGGTATAATCGATAAGCAGATATAATAGCGGAGACAGCGATCACGACGAAGTGGAAAAATACGATTTTTTGCATCGGTATAGCCAGAGTAGAGAGCTTGGACCATCGGAGCTTTTCCTACTGCTGGTATTGTTTCGCTATGAACGAGTTGTATAGTAAAGTAGTAGTATTTATTCCTCATTGTACACGCATTGCGCCCTTTACATATTACCCTTTATTACGTTTGTTTTTTCCTAAGGTACAACCCGCTTGTTCGCGTTTGTTACCTATTTGTTTTCTCCTCTGTGACTTTTTTCGTTCCTCCCTCTTTTTCTTGTTCTCTACTCCTTTTCACTTCTTTGTTCCTATCCCCCCCCTTCCTTGCGACCGCAGCCGACTTCCCCCCCTTTGTATCATATTCATCGTGACATTTTCTATCATGAGTATAGGGAAACTGCGGAAAACTTGTACCAATACAGCCGGTCATCAAGTTCGCCCCCCAGTCGTGGAACTAGTCTTATTTCGCCGCGAAATGCCGAAGAAAAATATTTCACGACGAAATGTACGCGACTGGGTTGCGAACCCGGGACCTCCCGGTCCGCAGGTTTTAGTGGCAAGCACGCTAACCACTAGACCATCGCACCTATTACCCTTCTTATGTTTCTTATGTCTACTAAACATTTGAACCTCTTAACTTCGTTACAATTTCAATCCTTGCATCTACTTAGACTAATGTACCCTTATGTTTTTTTGCGTCCCTGCTAATCTTGCAGCTTTCTACTATAGTAGCAAATTTCCTTAACCACCTCTTGTAGAGTCTTAATCCACCAATATCCTAGACTGTCTCCATCTCTTCCCTTGCTCCACAAGTCCACCCCTTCTACCCACTCCTTCTTGAGTTTTTCCCTTGCCATTTCACATCTCCAGATGTAGTTCGATCGTCTCGTCTTCCTCCTTACATACCGCACCCTCCAATTCTCGAACTTTTTTTCCCCCCACCTTCCCTACGCTTCCACACCGCAGTCTTGCCCGCTCCTCCTTGGGTGCTCCTGCCAGCCCCTCCTGTACCCAGTATCTCTCTTTTTCTATGGTATGAACGCTTTGTAATATCGGAATACAGGTATTTCGATATTTTCCAGAATTTATGGGAAAACATTGGAAGCTTGAAAGTGAAGATGGAAGTTGTAAAGTTAACAAGGAACATCACTTTGGTGTCCTCCTCCGATTTTGTTGAAACGTTTTTATGTGAAAGAGTATCGAAAACGTAACAAAAGAGTAACAAAAATGGGGATTTTTTTCGTTTTTCGTCAATAACGTTTTAACGGTACGGGATATGAAAGAATTTTAAATTACAACAATGTTTATTTTTGCGTGTACTATACATTGGAAATGAGTACGATAACGTTATCGACGAAAGACACCCCTATTTTCGAAGGCGATTTTCACCCCTTAAAACCGTTTTTACGCGGATAAAAAAAATACGTGTCTCTTAGTTTTTGACACTCTTCCACATAAAAAAGTTTCAACAAAATCGGAGGAGGACACCCAAGTGTTGTTCCTTATTAGTAAAACAACAATATTAAAAGAAAAAAAATTTAATGAAAAATACATTTTGTAAACCACGCTTTCAAAATGGATTGAAAAGTATAAAATAATTTCTCCTAGCTCCATACAGATTTATAACGCAATAGAGATTTCTAACCGGATACAGATTGTCCTGAAAATTTGCGGTGGTGAATTTTTAATAGCTATGAAAATACTTGTAAGATTTAAAACGCAAAACGGGGAGCGCACGTAATAGATAAACTGATGCATGGATAGTTCACCTAAGTAACTAACAATTTTATTACACTGCAAATAATATGAACTGTTGTGGGAGTTTCCTCAACGACAGCTACTCCCTACACTTTTCACTATTATCTATGGCATGGGCCCCACGTTTTTCGTTTTAAATCTCACGAGTATTTTCATAGCTATTCACAATCACACATTTTTAGGACAATCTGCATACGGTTAGGAATCTGTATTGTGTTATAATTCTGTATGGGGCTAGGAGAAACGATTTGATACTGTTTAGTCCGTTTTAAAAACGTGGTTTATGAACATTTATTTTTCATTTACATAATTTTATTTTCTGCTTTTTAGTCTTGTTTGTGTAAAATTTTGCTTCTCCTTTTTTGCGTTGGGGGACTGTCTCTTTGACCATCGTTGAAATCGTCACTAATGCACTATTAACTATTATTATCATGATTATTATTATTTAAAAATCTCTTTCACTAAACTATATTTTTAATTTATTATACGCTTCTGAACACACCCTGCTATGTTCTTGAAAATATGCAACCCAACATAAAATGAATAAACAAACAAAAAATAGGACCTTTTATAAAAATAAAAAAGTAGTAACCAAGCAAAATGAAAATTAGGAAGTTTTGTGTAAGTCAGTGCAGGACTAGCTACCAAAATGCAAACTCGTCAGATTATTGAAACAATGACCACAAAAAAGAGGGCATTTGAAGTTTCATCTTTGAGAAACGTCCTTGCCTTTTTGCAGGTGTAAGCCGCGGAAGAAAAGGCCGTTTCTGACTGCACACTCGTGAATAAATAAGTTGACACCTCGGAAATATTTACCGTAGGTTATGATATTTTCAGGCTGTTAAACGTAGTAAAAAAAAAACTCGGACAAGTGCGAGTCGGGCCTCGCTCTATTAGGGCTTCGTACATGTGACCAATGAACTTTGTTTTCAACTAGGTGTTCAGTTAGGTAATGTTTTTTTTGTCTTACAAGGAAACCGTTTTCGTGCCCCCCTTCGATTTCCTTCAATTTTTTATATGTTGTTTTTCATCGAAATCCACGAGACATGTATTTTTTTATCTTTGGAAAAACGTTTTTAACGGGTAATAATTACCCTTGAAGTTGGACACCCTCAGAGTGACTTGCACTTTTGTCAATTCCGAGGAGATGAATTGGTAGAAATGTGTAGGGGTTGAAAGTCGAAAAATTGGTATAACTTTGAAACTTATCGTTATATTTTAACGAAACCAATTGCCCATGAGACAGCTAACAAAAAAGTAGAAAATACGTGTCTTTGCGTTTCACGAAAAATCCCGTTCGAGGGGTGTCCGATTTCGTTCGATTTGCGGTATGTTATTCTTCATCGAAATCTAAAAGACACGTATTTGTTTTATCGGTGAAAAAACGTTTCCAAGGGGTGAAAATTACCCTCAGAGTCGGTCACGTTTAGTATAATTTTTGCAGTTTCATATATTTCTAATCGAGATATTTAATTCCAGTCAACCGGACGATAGTGCTTTCGGTGGTGATTAAAAAAGTGATTTTTTTTCCATTAAAACGCAATAAACTATCAGAAATGTATAGGGGTTGAAAGTTAAACCACTTTCATAACTTAAAAGTATTCTTTGTATTTCAAGAAAACTATTTGCATTTGGCAGAGCTTAAAAACGTAAGAGATTGTATTTTTTCCGCAAAATCAACGTTTGAGGGGCGAGCTAGTCCTACATCATGCCATTTCCGGTGTCCCCAGCTGATTTTATTCCGCTTGAGAGATGTTGTTCTTCATAGAAATTGAAATCACGCCAATTTTTTTATCTCATGTTTTCAGCTCTCTCAAATGCAATTGGTTTCGTTGAAATGTAGCGACGAGTTTTAATGTTACGCTGAGGCTAGCCGTCCGGTTATCGGACGAATAAGCGTATGATGTTCGTCCGGACAGCGGCTAATTTCATGCGGTTCACGCTGTACAACGCCCCAAACAAATCAACCCAAACCCAAAATGACGAACGCACACAAACCACCCCGAATAACAAACCCAAACCCAAACAAACACGCCCAAACAAACCAACCCAAATGCAAACAAACCCGAACAACACGAACCCAAAAGAAAAACCAAAACCCAAACAAAACCAACCGACCCAAACCAAATAAACCCAAACACAAATAATCAACCCAAACCCAAACACAGCCAACCAACCAAAACTCAAGCAAAATTATAAAGATTTTCTTCGGATGCCTTCTTGGATTCTTCGGATACGATCGACAGCCTTTTAAATTTGCAGCCTCGTTTCCTCCATGACGTCAATCTCTCGTTCTTGGCTGGCACCGACTCCAAAAATGAGTCATTTGATATTTCGAATATTTAAATAACTATAATTCTTTATATTTTCATGATAATTTATTGTATTGTGTATACAATAAATTATTATATATACTACATTATGTGGGATCGACATAGCGGACATGTTCAAGTTGACAATTGAAAGAAGCGAAAGGATTTGTTGAAATAAAAAATCTTGTGTCCACAACCAAAGGAGCGACTGGACAAAAGAAGAGAAAGAGAGAAAAAACAAGCGGACGAGTCAGTCATAAAGGGAAAGCTGAACGACGAACACCACAAGCAAATATATCCCAGCATTCCCTCCTTTCTTTTTGCTTCGTTACTAAACTGTTCGACATTAAAATAAAACATATCTTTATAATAAATATTAAATAACCCTCGTCCCACTAGTAAAATTTGACAATTATGGATCGGCGTTTGAATTATGTATACAATAAATTATTATATATATATTACATTATGAATCGGCGTTTTCAATATTTGTTGTTTAAATACAGTATATGGTACATAATATACCTAAATTCCAAATTCCTAACTAGTTCAATTTTTCAGATAGACCCCGTAACAAAAATGGTCTGACAGTGACAACTTTAACGGCCCCGATATCTTAATTTTTGAAGATAAAAAAGAAAAAAATATATTTGTACTCTCTTCAACGAACTTTAAACAATGAAACTCCACATGCCAGGGTAAAACATTTTTTTTCAGCCTCATTTCCATGTATGGGACCCCCATGAAAAATAACTTTATCGAATTATCCAAATTTCAGGTCTGCAGCAACTCATTCAGCTTACGAGCTAGAGACAGCGGAGTAACAGCAATAAAGCTCGGTTTGGTCCTTTGAGTACGGAACCCTAGAACCTAGTAAAAGTAGCTTGAATGAAATAAAAACAATTTTAATGATATTTTAATGTTTTCAACTTTGATATCGAAATACCGGGTCTTTGTTCCGATATTCCGGTTCTTCGATATAATCGAAAATCGGTATCCATGCTCTAAGCCAGAGTCACCTACACCGGTCGGCCATGCAGCAATGGCTGCCCTTTGAATGATAATCTCTCCATCGTTTATCAATATTTTCCAATAAGAACAAACTCCTCGGCGATACAACGTATGAATTGTGTGCAAGTATCCGGTCCCGTTATCACGACACTCCGGTCAGAAAAAAATATCGAAGATCAACCTGTTTTTTGGGGCTTTTCGTTGAACGAAGTAAGTTTTTTCTTTTTTCGTCTACGTACTCGGATAAATCCAATCGCCGCGCGGCAATTTAGCGCGGATCTCGACTTTTCCGTAGATGAATGCGAGGCTGTTCCTCGTGGTGACGAGGCCGGAGAAGACCGGAGGCAGAATAAGCAATCCTCGTGCCTCTCGCTGACAATAATCCCCGATTTCGCGTACTTCCGTGCAACTGCAATTACACGTATTGATCGTAACGTGTAATAAACACTGTACATAATCAATTAACAAACCCTAATCAGCATATGTATGCATTAACTCTATTCTCTCATGAACGGAAATGGAGCGATACGTGAAGAGAAGTATAGGATGCCAATTAGTGTAGCTAAGACAACGGGGATGATTTTTTAGGGATGGCGGTAAATATTCGGAAGTGGGGCTCCTGCTAGAATCAAGCTAATTTTCTTCAAGGCTTCAAACAAATCTAAACAACCCCTAACAAACCCAAACAACCCCAAACAACCTCAAGCAACCCCAAACAACCTCAAACAACTCCAAACAACCTCATGCAACTCCAAACAATCCCAAACAAAAATTAGCCTGATACTAGCAGGAGCCCCACTTCCGAATATTTACCGGGGTGGCGAAACAAGGAAGAAAAACGAGGAACAGAAATATGGAAATAACAAAATTGAGGAAGTAAAATAGCTACAAGTTGGGGAACTCGGAGCAAGACGAATACGCGGGGTTAGTTGAATCATAAGCTTAGCTACTAAACAGTGTGTGCGAGCACAGAGCTTCTGTTGGAGTTCAAAGGGGCGGCGGGGAGGTGAACGAGTGTGGAAGTATCAAACATGACGGAAGCACGTGTCTCTCTCGCGTAATATCACTCTTCAATAATTAATTATTTAATGTACAGTTTTTATTTAATGACTTAATGACTTAATTAATACAGTTTTTATTTAATGACTGTGCAAAAGTATTTGGTCATATACTATTGCGTATGAAAACAAAAAAAAAAACATTATAAAAATAACAAAACATGGTTTAGTTTTATCTCTAGAGTCAATGCTTCGTTGCCATGCCCTTAGAAGCGATTACAGCAGCACATCGTTGGGGTATAGACGCAATTAATTGCGAGATGCGATCTTGTGGCATCTTTTCCCACTTATATTGCAAATGATCCCAGAATTCCCTCTTGTTTGAGTGATTCTTCATTCCAACGCGAACCTTGAGCTCTTGCCACAAATGTTCAATCGGATTTAAACTTTTTGGCTTTCAAGAAATTCTTCACAAGACGCGAAGCATGTCATTGTCGTGTCGAAATATCCACTCATTCGGCATATTTTTCTTTGCAAATGGAAGCATATGGTCTTGCATCATATTTCGATACATTATAGCGTCCATATTTCCTTGGATTTCTATTAGCGGACCAATACCGTTATCAGAAAATGCTCCCCAAACTTTAACATTTCCGCCGCCGTGTTTTACAGTTGGAATATGATATCGTACATCGCATTAGGTACCTGCTGGACGTCTTACGTACTTGCGACCATCACTTCCGAACAATTGAAATTTGGATTCGTCGGAAAAAAGAACTTTCCGCCAATTCGATACTGTCCAATGTTGATATTTTTTGGCAAAATTCAATCTAGCTTTCTTATTCTCTGTGCTAATGAGTGGTTTCTTTACACCGACGCGCCCAATCAATCTCACAGCCTCACAACGTCGGGATACCGTACCCCGACTGACATGAGCAAGATTTTCACTACGTAATTCTCGCGAAGTTATTGCTGCAGTTTTTCGCGGATCTATGACGCACTTTCTTTTAATGATTTTGTCCACACGTTTTGAAGTTTTTCGTGGTCTACCGCTACGACTTTTACTACACAACAAAATTGTTGATTTATATTTCGCAATAATACGGTTTACTGTGCTTTTCCCAATAGATGGAGTATTTGCAATATCACGAGAACTCTTTCCTTTTTCAAATAGTTTTAACACAACTTCGCGGACCTCAATTTTTGTGTGTTTCGCCACTGCGGCAGAAATATAACTGATTTTTTCACGGCTCTTAATGCTTCGAACCAACGCGAAAGAAAACACGAAAGAAAGCGCGGAAGAAAACGTAAACAAACCGTGCGGCTGGAGAAGGTGAGACAGCGGCCCAATGTTTTTGCACACTTTCCGAACGCGTTCGACGCTGTACACAAACCGTACAGTATACAAACAAAATAACATACCACGCTGCTATGCATATCATACATAGCTCCCTCAAATATTTGAAATAATGGAGAGGTTCAGATATTAAATATTTTATCGAATAACTGAGGAAAAAAGGGTGGCCCGAAACTTTTGCACGCCACTGTATCTTTCCTAACAGCTTAATATTCATACTAAATAGATGTGTAATTAACTTTATGAGAGAATCACTTTTTCATACGACGAAAAATGATTAAATTCCCACATGATTTGTACCCGTTACTGTGGCTTAAGGCCTTGAGTTGCTTATATTGATTAGAGACAGGTAAGTGCACACAACGAAGGTACTAATTATTAATATAATAAGAACGGTACTAATTATTAATATAATAAGAACGGAAAAATCGGTGGGAAGGTACGTAAAAGTGTTCATGGGGGTAAGTCCCAACACGTCGGCGTATATGTGGAGAGTGGGGCGAGTGGGAGGTCAAAAATCGAGGCAGAAGCGAGAAAGAGAGCGAATGGATATACATATTATACATACTAAAAGTGAACAGCGTAAGACGGCCAAGAGGTTGTCCAAGTGAAGAAATAAGAAACTGGGCAAATGGAAGACGTTTCAAGTGGGGTCGAGGAATGGAGAATGCGTTTAGAAAAGTAAGAGATGAGGAGTCGATGCTAAGAATAGGAATAGGTGCAGATTTGAGTCGACTAGAAGCTGAGCTGAAAAATTTAAATTTAATCCTTAAATATTCGGATTCGTGAAAAGAATATCTTAAGGGTAGTGTAAGAGATAACTGTGAAACCGCTGTAAATTGATGTATTATTCTGATGACCGAGAGGCAAGAGTGGCTAAATAAATCTATTGACGTACATATTTATCAACACATATATCACCATATATTTTTAGTTCTATTGCTATTTTTGCATACGTACTTTCCGAGACTAAGGTTGCCATGGCGAATGAAATCCCGGCTGCATTCGGTTTGCACGAGGCTCGGACGGATCTGGAGATTTCCGCCCGAGCACTCGACGTTTCGCTGATCGTTTCGGTAAATCACGAACGCGTAATCCTATCGGAGCAGAGACAAAATAGAGAATCGATGCGTGCGAGCAGTCGCTTTATCGCCGGCGATCTCATTCCATGGGGAGTTTCACAAGTAGACGTTCCACACAAGTGCCGAATAAATAACATTAGCATATAAGTAAAAAGTAAAATAACAAATAATAAAAACAACACCAACAACAATAAACCATAATAATTGTAACTATCATTAGTGTGGTTCTTATTATTATAATATTATTATATTATTATCATTGTTGTTGTTGTTGTTGCTAGAATAATAATTATAATTATAGTACAACAATAATGATTGTTACTATCACTGTCATTGCCATTTTTATTTTCATAGTTATTATTATTAGTATCATTGCTAGTGTTGTTTTTGTTACGGCAATGATGATGATAAAGATGCTAATCTTAATGAAAATAAACGATCATTAGTAATAATAATGAACGAATGATTTTGCAACTTCTTGCCTTAATTATTGGTAAAAAAAATCTTACCGGAGCGCCAGCGAACCTTTCGACGCGGGTCCATATCGAATCATTAAAACTGTCAAATTGTTCGTGCAACAAGAGCTGACGGGAGCAAATGCTTTCGCGTCTTCTGGTTTGCGGATCGATGACCTTGGTGTCGGTCGGGGCGCAGGACTGATTTTCCGAGCCGCCGCCTGTCAAGACCGGAGCAGTCCTGTCGCCGGCCGACGCGCTGAAAAATTCTGGCCAACAACAATGATCGAATTTCGTGAGCTCGATTTTTAAATTAGTTTTTGATACGTGTGCGAAGCTTTCAAGCTGGTTTTCCAGCTTATCAATTGAGATGCTTGGAAATAATTGCTTTCATTAGTCGAACATTTATTTTGCCGACCGAGCTTGAGAAATTGAGCTCTGTTTTATCGGCCGAGGTAAAATGGGGCTCTCCCTAATAGTCCAATCCTGTATCAGGATTTGTTTTACCGACTGAGCAGACCAGTAGAACTCTGTTTTATCGATTAAGCTCGATCTCTACTTTTACCGATCGAGTTTCGAGAATGAAGCCCTGTTATACCGACCAAGCTTGAAACATCAAACACAGTCGATAATCCTCCATTTTACCGACAGAGCACCAACGAGTTTCCACCCTCGAAAATCTCGAAAAATATTCGCATTGACTCACAGTCCAAAAAATCATGGATAAAAGCGGAAAATATCGTATGGGCGTCGCGAGGTCGACAACGACAATTTTTACGAGAAAAATAAAACGATCGAACCGGTCACTTGATGCTGTTGATTCAAGAGGTTGTATCCGAGCCCGTCGTTCACCACGTGAACCCAATAATGGACTACGTCACCCAGGCGAAGCCGCGTCTTGCGATCCTCGTAAGTCCATCGACCGTTGCGATTACGAATAACGTCCACGGATATCGAACCGCTCTCAAGGCTGTCAAATTCTTCGTTGACCTTGACGTGGAAGGCCACCAGAGTGATGCCATCCTCGTCTAGTGTTAGGGAAAACCATTTTTTTTTTTTCGAATAAAACTTTTGCGAAACGATGATTGGTGCTCTTTTCATTGTGAGCGTACTTGGTACCGATATCCTGATTCCTTTAGGGGACAGTGGCTCCACTGTGGCACTTGGTGGCGAGTATTGTGCACTGACGATATGCCCGAATAAGACGAAGCAGGCGGAAACGAATAATACTTTGGACTCCATCCTACTTATCGTATTGTTCATGAATACCGATTTTTTCCGAATACCGATCTTTTTACTATACCGACTTTACCACAATGCCGATGTCACTACGATATCCATTTTTCCCGATGCCGATCTTTTCCAATGGCGATTTTTCTGAGTACCGATCTTCCACGATGCCGATTTTTTTATGATACCGATCTCACTAAGATACCGATGTATTACGATATCGATCTTTTGCAATAGCAATTTTTTCACTATACCGATCTTTCTCTCAGTTTCAATCAATTCAAATGCCACGACACACTCCTGGCCAAAGAAGAACGCGCAATAAGCTTACGTGCCCTCAACCGTCATACGCACGCGTCCTGCCAACGAGCGGGACACTTGTGGACGACGTTCGTTTTTTCGCAACCAACCGCAATAGCCCCCGCTCTTATTTTCCAAGAAAGCTTATAACGAAGCTGCCGCGGGAGATGAGAGAAGAGGAAGAGGTCACGAAACGAGATTTATTTTCGCGCCCAGAGGAGGCGCGACGAGGCGCAGCGAGGGACGGCATATATGAGCTGAAAAAAGCTTGAAAGACAGGATAGGTAGGGAATCGCGTCGCGTAAGAAAGCAACAAGTAAATCACGTGATCGAACGTTGGTTGCATACGCCGCGGAAGGAGAATGAGAAAAAGAGAGGATATCTGCGATAGCAGCGACATTGGTGGACTAGAGAAGACCGAAGGTCGTGTTTTATACGCGCACGCAAAATTGTGCAAAACTATATATATATATACACATACACAGGGTGTATGTATACAAGGATCTTGCACGGAATTTTTGCGACCGAGAAAAATATGACATTTATTGGTGTCTCAAGTCCTCTTCGAAAAAAAATATGGAGTTTTTTTGTGATGGATAGTATTCGCCAGAAAAAAATTGGGGCATACTTCCGCACAGCGGAAACCGAATTACGATCTGAAATGTGGCACAGACCTTTATTCTAATATTGGTAGAGATCTCAAAGGACTTTTGGTGATACGCTGTTGTCTTCGATATATCGATATTTGAAAGTTATTTTTTACTGCGCTCCTACTATATCTATAGCTGATGGGCTCAGCTGTGACTATACCTATATATGTTATCGCGCTCTCCGCTTTGTGTGGATCTTCGTCAAGTTTGGGCGTCAGAAACCCTCCCTCTATCGCTCCAGCGGCCGGTTGCCCAGCATTAGAAGTCCCATGGGGAATCCAAGAAATCATATGACGACTATACAAAATTAAAAAAAAACCACACAGGATGCCCAAAATGTGGCGAAAAAAAATCAGAAACTAGAGAAACAAGAAAAATATAAATAATCCTTAAAAGATTGAAAGGTAATAAATGAACCCTACAAAAAGTGGTCTTCGGGAAAACGCGTTTAAAGTTTTAAGACTGCAAAGTGTGACTGAATGACCCTTATCTCCATCGGAGAGTTCATTTTCGGTCATAAACTTTTCTTTACGTTACAAAGAGATCGCTCCCCTTAGATTCATTTAAAAAAAAGTTTTTTTACGAGCGTTTCGTAAAATGGGGGTAGATAATATTGATATTTCATTTCCTAGGTTAAGTGCAAGATGACTTTCCGATGCGAGACGCATAAATATCGGATATATAAATATCAGATTGCGACGAAGCGCGATATCGCCGCAATGAACGTACGCGACCCATAACCTTTAATTAATTTTTTTGTCTCGTCACATTTTTACACTTTGCGATAAGTATTTGTGTGTATTTGTTAATGGATCATCATAGTGTAACGGATCGAAAAAAGCTGATTTTCAAGATTTTTTTTCGATGGTTACGATACGCTAATCAGTCTTATTTTTTTTATGTCAAATCAAAGCACTCGTGGAGAACGGAAAATAAATTTTTAGACGTTTATTGTGATGTTTTTTTATATTTGCTTAACGGTTGAAAATGTTTTCGAAGAAAAAGGTTTTGTCATGGTGTGAGCGGTTGTGGCCGTAAATATTATCTGAAACAATTTTTTTTTAAAGATTATGAATCAGTATGAAAGCCACTATCTTGCTATGGAGGTTTTTAAAAGTAAAAATTGACAAAATAGCGGCGTTTAAAAAATAAAGTATCGAATTTAGCCTATTTTTTGAGAATTTTTCTTTAAAAAATTATGAAGATTCAAAAAAGCCCTCATAGTAAGGCAAAGTATGGCGTGAAGAATGTTGTGTCGAAATTTGAGACGGATAGCTTGAAAACTCTTGCTTTGAGAGTGTACACCGTTTTGAAAAACGCGTTTAAAGTTTCGAGTGTAGAATTTTCATAAAAATGGTCTACTTACGATCAATCAGCGATGCCAGGTCTATGTTCATAATCGTCTATACTATCGGATAATGCAAAAAAAATCGATTTTTTTTAAATGTTCACTGTGCTGATCTCTTAATGAACGGAGTGAAAATAATAATCGGGAGGTTCTCGAGCGCGGGGAGCGCCGTTGCTCGGAGGCGGCGGAAGCGCGTACTACGATCGCGCTACATTATCAGCGCGCATCGATAATTCAACCGCGCGACACGTCTATTATCCTGTTAGAGGCACTGTTTTCCGTCGTCCTCGCACGTATGGAACACACGCGGGAAGACCGCGTATATACCGGGTGGACACCGTTGAGATCACAAGCGACTCGAATCTTCGCAGATGAGTGCAAAAAAGGAGCCGATTTTCAATATTTTTGGGCGATGAGAGTATCGGGATATGGAGGTCGAGATTATACACACGGTTGATGGCTAATCTTGCTAAGTTTTTTTTATTGGGAACTCTTGATAAACAATGGAGGGACTATTATTCAAAGAAAGGGCCGCCGTTGCTACATGGCCAACAGGTGTAGGTGGCTCTGGCGACTAGGTTAGACTCGAACGAAACATTTAAAGAATATACCTTTAGTATAATAACGAATGTTTCGCATTAACAGAAACGTTTTCGTTATTTTGAAAATTACCAAAATTCTAAGCTGTGAAACAAAGTTCGATTTTCGAGCAAAAGAAAAAACTTTGATAATTTGTTTTTGACAATTACCAAATTACCAAAGTACCAAAATTGTACCGAAAGAAAATCGGTATCGTAAAAAGATCGGTATCTTAAGAAGATCGGTATCGAAAAAGATCGGTATCGTAAAAGATCGGTATCGTAAAAAGATCGGTAACGTAAAAAGTTGGTATCACAAAAAGATCGGTCTCGCAATGCGATCGGTATCGTAAAAGATCGGTATCGCAAAAGATCGGTATCGTAAAAAGATCGGTAACGTAAAAAGATGTGTATCGTAAAAAGATCGGTATCAATGAATAACACGACAAGGAGGATTGAGCACAAAGCATTGTTTTTTTCCGCCTGCTTCGTCTCGTCAATTTTGGACATTTTGACAAAAAAAACAATTGCAAATTTGAGTCAAGACACTCAGCTGCAAAAATATCCAATGAAAAATCGTATTTTGTTAGTTTGAAGCTCACGCTGACCCCTCAAGATGAAGAGTTGCCCGATTCAACCAAGCCACCCTGTATGCTCGCCCAGCAAGATTGTTGCACGCAGCATATACAGGGGGCGTCGTCGTCCTCCCCGCCATAACCGCGACATCTATTACAATTGATTCGTCTATATACATAGCCGTCCCCAGGCCCTCGTCTTAACGTTCAAGAATATATATTACACTTGCACATAAGTTGCGAACGTTGTTATTCCCGAGCGAGCTTATCTCCTTCCGTCTCGGTCTCGCCAGGTCGCGACGATGTCTTCTGGAAAGAAAGGAGAAATTTGCCGAAATAACGCGTTATAGTGTTCCCATCCGGGGCGCGGGAAAAAGTCGCGAAATAATAAGAGATGACATCTAGTATCGAGAATCGTCATTACGCTTCATCAGCAATTGAATTGTCGGTAAGAAAGATTCCTGCATGATGCCAGTCTTACTGACCAAAAATATATACCACAATAACAAGAATAATAATGATAATAATAATAATAATATACACGCTCGCGAAGGATAGAATGAGCAAATGGAAAATAAGGCCCACAGAGTGTTACGCGATCACGTCGGGCCTCGTAATCCTCCGGTATCGAGCCGCCCTCACGTTTCTTCGCGGTCACTTCCGGTCGCGCGTGTTCCCCCAGGGGCCGAAACCTCGCCTTTAGTCTAAAATAATAAATTGTACGGTAATTCTTATATTCTCGTTTAGTGTCAATTTTTCTCGTTTAGTGTCGCCTTTTCTTCGGTGTCGCCAATGAGATGCGCGCATTGTGAGAAGACGATTGCGAATGAAATGGTGTCTCAATACAATGTTTTTGTAGTTAGTTTCGGGCACGCACGTGCCGCACCGGACGCGTTTCTCGGATGGTTTTGACGCGTCTGGAATCTATGGATAAAAGTGACTTGGGCAAAACGCTACTTTGGGGATTGAGAGCTGTGTCAATAGCACTGGGTAGTTGAATTAACGATAATTAGGTTTCCGGTGGAAATTTCGGTGCCGGCTGGAACGTGCGGCCGCGGGATTAGGTTGATGATCATTTTCTTTACTATGTGTGTGGGTTTATATATATGTATGTAGAAAATAGGACTGTGGGCAAAAGGGAGTGTTAATTATACCAAAGGGAAGAGATCTGCCACCCACGATGAAAAAATGGTGCACGCGTCATACATCACTCTCTGACCCCGGGCCATCATCATCATCATTCATCGGGCGATCTCTCTTCTCTCTCTCTCTCTCTCTCTCTCTCTCTCTCTCTCTCTCTCTCTCTCTCTCTCTCTCTCTCTCTCTCTCTCTCTCTCTCTCGCTCCCCCTGCCTGCCTTTGCGTACTCCGCTCATGAACCAAACACAACTCGACAATGTCTGCATTACGTTCTGACCGACCGGAAGTCGTGGATCTTTATCAATTTTCATTCGTTTTTATAAAATGCACCTTTTTCTTTGGAGACGCTTGACGCAATCTCGCATTCTTCTTTGTCCGTGAACGAAGCCAGGAATCTTCGGGTTCTCTCTTTCGATATTGCAACGTGTACGGTGCAGATAAGATAACGTTTTTACGACTTGGATGCAAGGCGCAAAGCTGCATTACTTGTCAGTTCCGTAAGTTGAACGTGAAAACACGAGTCTCGACAAAATAGGTATGCTGCAAACGGTTGAGATCGCCGATTTCGAGATTGGAGTCGAGGTACCGAAATTCAAAATGGCGGATTCAATATAGCCGCCGAAAAAGCTCAACCTCAAGTACTCCCGCTAAAAACTGACATCCCGGGTAACTAGAGGTTGCTGATTTTGAATTTGACATTAGAGGACTTAAGTGCAAAATAGCGGGTTCAATATGGCCGCCGACAACGCTCAAACGCGACCCCGCTGAAAATCGACATCCTAGGTTACTAGAGATTGTTGATTTTGAATTTAAGATCAGAGTACGAAAACTTGAAATAGCGGATTCAATATGGCTGCCGAAAAAGCTCAATCTCAAGTACTCCCGCTAAAACCTGACATCCCGGGTAATTAGAGGTTGCTGATTTTGAATTTGACATTAGAGGACTTAAGTGCAAAATGGCGGATCCAATATGGCCGCCGTAAAAACGCACACTCAAGCGATCCCGCTGAAAATCGACGTCCTAGGTAACTAGAGGTCGCTGATTTCGAATTTAAGATCAAGGTATCCAATTTCAAGATGGCGGTTTCAATATGGCCGCCGAAAAAACTCAAGCTGAAGCGATCTCGCTGAAAATCGACACCCTGGGTAACCAAGAGGTCGGTTACTTCGAATTTGACATCAGAACACCTATATTCAAGATGGCGGTTCCAATATGGCCGCCGAAAAAACTCAAACTAAAGCGATCTCGCTCAAAATCGACACCCCGAGTAACCTAGAGGTCGTTGGTTTCGAATTTTGTCATCAGAGTACCGAAATTTGAAATTGTGGATTCAATATGGCCGGCGAAAAAGCTCGAAGTGCCGGAAAATCGACAACCTGGGTAACCAGAAGTCGCTGATTTCGAATTTGACATAAGAGTACCCAAATTCAAGATGGCCGAGAAAAAGTTTAAAACAAAGCGAGCGCGATTTCGAATTTTATGCAAACACGTATAAATTCAAAATGGCGGATCACATATGGCCGACAGAAAGTGAAATCGTTCGATTTCCGGGAAAATCGGTACGTGAGACTTTCAGCGCTCGATAATTGCGTGTCTCTTGCGTACTGTACGGTTTGATCGAAGACGGTACAGGTTACCGCTGAAGCACACCTTAATCACACACCGTGCGCGATATTGCTGTGCAGAACCCAGAGAGGATATGAGATATGTCAGATGCAGCGAGGTGTATAGGAGGACGCGCGTATTCGAGCCGACGATGCACATACGTGTACATATAGGGTGAAAATTATACGGCGGCCATGTTTTTTTTCAACATTCTGTCATGGAGTTTTTGTGATCGAGAAAAATATGATATTTGATGGTTTTTCAACTCTTCTTCGAAAACAAATATAGCGTATTTTAGTGATGAGTAGTATTTTTGAAAACTGAGCGTTCCGGAACAAAAATCAAAATTCCACTTTAAGGCGTACTGTGACGACCGGAAAATCAGGGATATTTGAAAATAAATTTTAAAGGAATAAATAAGATGATTGAAAACCGTTTGACAATTTATTTGTACGTATAATAAGAAAGTTGTGTTCCGCATTCCATAAAGACGATTAATAATTAAAGATGTTATAAACAAAGTCGTGAAGGACCTTTGACAGTTATGGAGGGGCTTCTACTTGATTTTGGTCACCCGGTTGATGTGAAAAAAAACGAGTTTTTTTCTCAAAATAGACAATACCGGCTAAGACTGAACCGAGCTTTTTTTGGTCATCATGTTTCAATGGCCAAAAAAAATTTACGGAAAAATGACATCATTATTGTTAATATGTATTGAAAAAAATGTTAAGAAGAAAAACGTCGGTCAGGACCAAACTACTGTTACACCGAATGAGTCTACCAAATTTCGAATCAATTCGTCCATTAGATGTTCTGAAATCGTGTACACCGTTTTGAAAAACGTCGTTTCGATAAAAACGCGTTTAAATTTTCACCAGCTGTTTTATCGTTGTAATCGTAAATTTACCTTTAATTTGCGATGCGTGCACCATATTTGAACCTTCATCTTCAATTTGCGTCGCCTCAAGCGAGGAACGACTGTTCGTCATTCTAAGTAGCCTAACCCCTTAACTATAGCAAAATAACGATAATTTAATTCCAAATACGAAACACTCATGAAAAACTTTTCCCAGTGGAATTAAATTTCATTCAATCCACTTTGAAATGCATCTCTGATAATTTTTTTTCGATTAGGGGATGCACGAAACAAATTTTCACGAGTGTTTCGTATTCGAAATTTAATTATCTTCATTCTGCCGTACCCAAAATGGAATTTCAAATTTTTCCAGAGTGCTCAATTTTTTTGACAAATACTACGAATCACAAAAATACGATGTATTTTTTTTTAAAGACAACTCGAAGGACTGATGAACATATGTTTCTCAGTCGCGAAATCTTCGCGCAAGAACCTTAAAAAGGCAGGGTCATTTTATGGTTGTCACTGTGTATACCGGGTGTCCCATTTTAATCTTACACTCGATTTATCTCGAAAAATACTGCTCCGATCAAGTATTGAGAATCATAAAACGTTTAGGGTTTAAAGGGGGACGTCAAAGAAAAAATCTTTATTGGTGGGAAAATCAAAATGCTGTCGTTAACCGATATGTTTTATATGTTTTTTTTTTAAATAGGATCATGAATTTTTCTCCAACAAAATTGTCAGGCCAAAACTAACACCTCCTACTTTTGTAGGAAAAGTTTGTTGATAACTTTCATAATTTTTAGGTTAGAATACCATTTTTGACTATTCTAGCGCCGTCCGGGATGTAGCACGAGAAGGTAAAGTATTTAAACTCCGTAGTGTAAGTGCAAGTGTGTGAGTGGGTGTGAATAAATAATAACTCAACGAGAAACCCAGCTCGCAGAAATCACTTAGCGTAACAGAAATAAAGAATACACTCTTACACGTTGTGATTTATTCAATATCCCCATGTTCACGGTCATTTGAAGGTCATAGTATGTTACATGCGTTTGAATGCGATCTACAATGTGCAAGAAGAAAAAAAGATGCCATTCCATTTTAAAAAATCTACAGATATTACACAAAGTGAAATTATTTTATGGCTTTGAAAATGTAATCAGCCTTTTCAGGTAATAAAGGACAGGTACATGTAAATAATATGGGTTGGTTTTTATCATTTAAAAAAATATATGAATATATTGAGGTATGTAATTGGATTTGTTTGGGTTTGTTTGTATTTCTAGGGTTGTTGGCTTGTTTATACAATAATTAGATCATATTTGTAATATAATTTTTAAATTTAATTTTTAAATAAAAAAGACGTATTTTTCACCGTCTTTGCCAAAAAATAGTAAAATCAAAATTTGAAAAATATAGCTATAGCTATAGTTGTAAAGAATATGTGGTTAAAATTTCATGAGGATCGGATCTGTAGTTTCGAAGATTTTTTCAACAAGCCGTCGAAAAACGGTGTTTCGGTAACGCGTTTAAAGTTTGTTTGGATTACATAAATACATAAAAAAAAGTTTTTTATCTACTTCGAAAGTATATTTATTAAGTGTGGCAATTTTTATATCAATATCTATAATGTAAAACTATCTAAAAAATTGATGAAAATAGCCTTTTTAGCGTCTAAAGTGAAAAGACCCCTTAACAGGATTTTCCATGCTAAAACTTTGATAATCCCGAAAAAAAACGAAAAAATAAAATAAATAGAAATATTATAATAGCCATGTGCGTCCTTCCAAAGCATTTAAATTACGATATGTACATACTTCGTATTTTCAAATCCAACAGAGATATTCAAATGCGCTGTTTCTCGTGACTCTCCCTCTTATATACGCTATATATGAGGTATTTATTCCACGTGAATCCGGTGAACCTTTTCCCTGACCCCCGTCAATTCGATTAATTTTTTTAAATCTGATTCCATTGACTCTAAAAGACACCCTGATTTTTTTACATTTTTCGAAACAATCATTAACCAAAAAAAAAAAAAAAATCCGTAAAAACGCCCCGATTTAGAAATCTGAACAAATTCCCAAAAATGCGTGATTATATGTAAACATTTTTAAGCTATCACCCGCAGTGGAAGTATGCTTTTTTTCGTTAGCAGTCAAAAAGTTCTGGTATTCATTTCAATTGAAGTCGTATTCAGCACAGAAAAAATCATACTTCCACTGCGGGTGATAGCTTGAAAATTTCTACATATAATCACGCATTGTTGGGAATTTTTCCAAATTTTTAAATCGGGGCGATTTTTTTGAAATTTTTTTTTTACCAAGGGTTGTTTCAAAAAATGTAAAAAAAATCAGGGTATCTTTTAGAGTCAATGGAACCAGATTTAAAAAATAAATAAATCGAATTGGCGAAGGTCAGGGAAAAAGTCCACCGGATTCACGTGAAATACCTCATATATATATATATATATATATATATATATATATATATATATATATATATATATATATATATATATATATATATATATATATATATATATATAGTTTACTAAGCGCTCTGTTTCGTATATGCTTTGTGCATATAATACACGTATTACGTGCATAGAACGAGAAAGAAAATAATTCGAAGTTGCTCCCTCTTTCTCTCTCTCTCTCTCCCTCTCTCTCTCTCCCTTACTCCCAGTCGTCTGCTCCGGTGGTGCATACGACTCGAATTCACACCGCACCGGTTCACAATTTCTCAGTCGCGTGCGACACGCGCTCCTGTTCGCCTCGCGTTCCCCACCGCCTCCTTAAGGGTGTTGGTGCTCGTCCTCACCGATCGTTTCGTAAAATTGTTCAAAAAAAGTTCTCACTGGAGAAAATATTATCCAAACAAACGGAAGACAAAAACCATTTGCGATTTTTTTCCAACACAAGTAGAAAAAATCGCCGTTGCAATAGAAAAATTGTGAAAAATCGTGGCCTCGTGAAAAACTCGAACAACAATCCCGATAATGATGAAATAATAATAATAACAATAATAACAATAATAACAACAACAACAACAACAACAATAATACGATATACGAGAATGCGCGACAAGTTCGTCGTTCGTGTAAGTTTCGTTTCATCTTTTATTCTCATGTCGTAGAGAGAAAGGAAGAGACGTCAAGTGGGGCGCGGAGCAAAGGTGGGGAGGGAGAGAGTGGATATTTTGGCGCGATTCCCCGGTCCACGTGATTTACCGCACCACACGGAGAGAAAGAAAAATCTTACTTCGCGATGATATTTACGAAAATAGAAAAATTACTCACGCGAATAAAATGAAACGATACTTCAATGAGAATGAAAAGACGACATCTTGATAAGAATAATATGTTGATTAAAACAACTCACGGAAATATACAAAATATATCTTGATAGGAATTTATTCATGTTTAGGCACTATTCCTTTCGCACATACGATTTTAAGAATCGTTTATTTAATCAATTGTCGAATCTATTTAAAAATGTTACGAAAAAAATTACGACAATAATAATGATAATGATAATAATAATAATAATGCAGATTAAAACATTGAAAACGCAAATGAAAAACAAACAGAAAATTGGGAGCGTGCGTCTTGCTCAAACGGTGTGAATCGATATTTTATTTATTTTTCATTGCATTTTTATACAACTTTATTTAACTGTATTTAATTTTCATGCAATATCCTTTATTTTAATTTTATTTTGTGTGTGTGTGTGTGGGGTGGGTGTGGGTGTGTGTAAAGAGACTTGCTAGGAAGACAATATAATAATGCGCTCCATTGAGTACATCAACGAGGCGAGGGGCCTGAATGCACTCTGCACGCGGAAAATTCAATAGACTTGGTAATATAATTACACGCACAGGCTGACATATTCGCGCACACAGTCGCATCGAATCGTACAAGAGGACTCAGCGTTTCGCAGAGACTCGTACAACCATTTTGTTTCAAGTTGCCGAAAAATAAATATCGCAGAAAATTCAGTCAGCTTCCAAAGATTTTCCGGTTCAATATCTGAAGCAGTTTTTCAGTTTATTTTAACGCACTTCGTGTCTAACGAATCTTTATGAAAGGACGTGAAATTTGACTTCGCAGATATAATGCTAAATTTGATCGTTCATTCGTAAAAATGTAAAATAGAAAACAAATTATAATAATGGTATATAGCCCGAACAAAATCAAACAAAAAAATGATAATCGCGACTTAAGATTTGAGACGAAGACGGGAGTAAGGCAAGGATGCCCGCGTGGTCTATCACTTTTTAGCTTATCTATTGAGGATATATAAAAATACATTCTTATATATTTATATAAGAATATATTTATTTATTCTTATATATAAATATATATTTATATAATATATATAATATATAAATATATTATATATATATATTATAATTATATATATTATATATATTAATATTATATATATAAATTAATATATTAATATAATATATAAATATATAAATATATATTTATATATTTATATAAGGATATATTCGCGTTAAAATCCGCGGATGATGCTAACCTCGCTCGAAAAATGTGCGGAAACAAACAAACTTACAGTAAATATGAAGCCTCAGATGACCTGGTATTTAAATTTATTAACAAAACGTATGATTTATTGGAAAAGTACGAATATCCATATTTTAATATAAAGTACGAACAGGGAGGTTATGAGTGGAATGCAATATCCGATAAATGGCTGCCTCGTCTCGATTTGCGAACGTTCACCATTTTGACGAAATGTTCAATAACATTTTGGCATAAATGCGGACGAATTTCATTAACACTGCGGCTAGCCGTCCGATTATCGGACGAATAACCATATGTTATACATCCGGATAGCAGCTCAGTTCACGCGGTTCACGCTGTGCACCGCCCCAAACAAACAACCCCAAAAACACAAATTCACCCAAACAGAAAAACTCCCACAAACCGACTCAAACAAACCGAACCTAAACAACACAAACCCAAATAAACAAACCCAAACGCAAAAAAACCGAAACACAAACCTGAACAAACCAACCCAAACAACACAAACCTGGGCAAACCAACTCAAACAAACCAACCCAAACAAGCTAAACTCAAACCCAAACAAACCAACCCAAAAGACAAACTCAAATCCAAACAAAACCAACCAACCCAAACCAAACAAACCAAAACACAACCAACCAACCCAAACCAAACAAACCCAAAGGCAACCAACCAACCCAAACCAAACAAAATTATAAAGATTTTATTCGGATGAATACATGTAAATTATTCGTCCGGATAGTTTGTTTAAAAATTTAACACATTCTATCCGAACAATTATATATATATATATATATGTTATTCGTCCGGATACTAGCTTACACGAATCACAATAATATGTACGCCTACAGGAAATACGGCGTGAACTGAGCCGCTATCCGAACGAATAATATACGCTTATTCGTCCGATAACCGACACTCCGTTTCATTGATGGTGCGTCCAATTGCTTCCTTGAGCTCCGGAATGGTCTGTGGATCATGGGCATGCACTTTTCCTTTCGGTAAATACCAACAGAAAGAAGTCCAATGCCGTCAAATCGCACGATCTTTCTGGCCAACGCACATCGTCGCGGCGCGCAATAACACGACCATGAAACTTCATGTGCAATAACTATGCAGCAACAACGGAGCGTATAACAATTTCTATGCATTGCTCGATCGTGTAATTCTCCATGACCATACCTCAAAACTTCCTGATGCCAGTTGTCAAAGATTAGTACTCTATGTTCGGCGCAAAAAAAAATGGCGCGCGATTTAAAATGTTAGGTCATTTTGGAATACCCTTTATCAACAGAGCAAAAATTACGATATTCCGGAACGAGGGTCGAAAACAAGAAAATGAAAAATGCCAGTACAGGGAACAGGAATTGGAAATAGTCAAAGAGTATAAGTACTCAGGAGCATGGTTTTCCACAAGAAATTCTTTCGAAAAACATTTAAAGATTATAGGTGGAATTGTAATTTTGAAAAAAGTGACCAACCCAACATGGGGTATTTTCAAAAGAGCAAGGACAAGCAGCCTAGCGAAGAGATCACAGCTGATGGGGGCAATCGCAAAGAGCGGAATGTTAGGTATATGGGGCAGAAGTATGGGAATGGAGGAAGAGGAAAACCTTGTGAAATATGACAGGGTAAGTACGTGAAGATGGCTATGAGAATCAGTCCAAACGCACCAAACACTTGGAGAATGGAATCCATCACAATTGGGGTGCAGAGGGGTGGAAGTAGAGGCCTGGGAAAGAGCGGCACAATACCTGATAGAAATAATAAATGTGGAAGAAGAAAGGTGGCCGGAGGTGTGTCTTCAAGAAGAAGTAAGAGGAATTATTACTGGTAACCCGTCAAAGTGGTGAAAGGATATTGCCAAATCCACGCGGCAAGTGGGAGAAGGAGGAATCTGGCAGGCAATGAGAAGCGAGAATGTGCAAGGAATAGAGCAAATAGTTGAGAGGTGTACAAAAATCAAAATGGAACAAGAAATCCGGAACGACTTGTGCAGGATCGGCAAATCGACGTACGGCAAAGAGTATAGGAGCAGAAAAGGGAACGTAGAAATGGAAAAATACTGGAAAATAAACGAGCTCAGTCGGGAAACGAAATAATTATGAGCGAGGTCAAGGTGCGGGAATGTAGGGGACAAAGTAATAAGGAATAAAGAGACGATAGCTGCCGGATGTGTAGGGAAGAGGAGGAGAGCTTGGAACACATTTGTGGCTGCAAAACGGTGAAGGCCGAAGCCAGAGCAAAAGTAGCGGAAAAACTAGACGAAGTGCTGGAATACAAAGGGGGACAAGAACTAAAACAAAAATTAGACAAACTGGTGAGGAATAAGTCCGCCAAAGAGCTATGGGCGTATGTAGAAGAATTCGAGATATTGACAAAAACTGGTATATAAACCGTACCGTAATTAAAATGAGGTTACTTTGAACAGGTTTTGGAAGTTTTTTGTAGGTAAGTTCTTTTTAACATCCTACACTCCAACTTTTATTGATCCAATAGAACAACATATCCTTTAGCTATCTAATGTATAAGAAAGTCAAGCCACGCGACCCCCACAATTTTATATTTAAAAAAGTGTCAAAGTAACCTCGAGTGTAGGGGTTTCTTTGACAAGGCATTGAAATGGAACTTATGTCAAAGCTCAAGTGTTGCTCGGACATCATTTTGATTAAAAAATTAATATTTCATACATTATACATGGAATTAAATGAAAAACAACGATTTTTTACAATCAAATTGTCATCTTTATTAAGGAAACATTTTACATAAAAATATCAAGTACCTAGGGGTCTGTTATAGGCGCTTAATCAGTCTTATAATTGTCATTGAGATCAAAATCAACTTGAGCAACATTACAATCAACTTTAGCAATGTTATATTAAGAGGAAATGATACCTTATCGCGGTCGGTATGGTAGAACGATTATAGATTCCCACGAATCTCTGAAACGGCTCTTTAGATCCCGTCGAAACCTTGCCAAACGACGTCAAATAGATAGATGAATGGCTGTCTTCTTCTCAAATTTTGCTGATTTTGAGAAAAAGGATGTAGATTGGCTTATGATAACCCAATCTACATTTTTTTTCTCAAATTCGGAAAATTTGAGGAGAAGACAGCCGTTCGTCTATCTATTTGACGTCGTTTGGCAAAGTTTCGAAGGGATGTGAAGAGCCGTTTCAGAGATTCGTGGGAATCTACAACCGTTCTACCATACCGACCGCGATGAGGTAATATTCCGTCTTAAACTTAAACAACAAATTTAAACGCATTTAGATGCGCACACATTTAAACCGTATTTTGGCGCGTTGTTAAGGGGTCTTCTCACTTTAGATGCTAAAAAAAGGCTATTTCCATAAATTTGTTTGATAGGTTTATATTATAGATTTTGATATAAAAGTTGTTACACTTAATAAATACACTTTCGAAATACATTTTTGAAATAATTTAGGTTTTTATGTAAGCCAAACAAACTTCAAACGCGTTTTTCTCGAAAAAGCGTTTTTCGACGGCTTGTTGATAAAATCTTCGAAACTACTGAACCGATCCTTATGAAAATTTAACCACTGTTCTTCACAACTATAGCTATATCATATATCATGGATTTTTTTAACATTTTGATATTTACTTTTGTTGCCAAAAACGGTGACAAAAACACGTTTTTTTTGTTTTTCCGAAAAATGTCCGCCATTTTGTAATTTTTGCATATATCGAAAATCATATGATATGCGCTATAGCCATTAACATACTCAATCTAAAACCGTTTGATTTTTTCGTTTCGGATGATCCATCTCCGAGATTTCATCAACCTAAAATATTTTCAGGACATTTTTTTCAACTACCATTTTCGTCTATAAATAGTGCCTGAAAAGAAAAAAAAAACGTTTTGATGTATTTCGAAAGTGTATTTATTAGGTGAAACAACTTTTATATCAATATCTATAATATAAACCGATCAAAAAATGCATAAAAGTAGCCTTTTTATTTATCGCCTAAAGTGAAAAGACCCCTTAAATTAGCCGCAAAAACTGGCAAAGTTACCGTCAGTGTCAATTTAACCACGTTTTACGGGTACCCTGGAAATAAATACTACTAGTACTATAACAGTGGCTTAAAAACATAATTATAAAATATCGTATAAATAATCGAAAAGTTATAATGACATCGATAGTAATAGTAAACGGCAGCGACGAAAAAAACGTTAAACCGTGGCAAAATAATTCAAAACAATAACTCAATTATAAAATAATGTATAGAGAATTATTCAATGTAATCAAAAATTATTGCCAGGATACATTTTTTCAATTTTCCGTCAGTCATAATTGTCGTTAAATCTATCGCGACCCGATATTCGATAATTGTCGGTCCATTATTTTCTCCCAATTATCGATGTACCTGGGAGAGATTAAAGCCTTAGGCCACAGTAATGGGTATAAAATCATGTGCAAATTTAACAATTTTTTTCGTATGAAAAAGTGATTCACTCATAAAATGAATTACAAACAAAAATTAATTAGTACAAATATCACGCTGTTAGAAAAAAAATATATATATATATATATATTTCGATGTACAAAATGACCGACTACTCGAAACTTCTCGAAACAGCTTTTTTCCAATTGGCGTGACAAATAACTTCAACAATTTTCACTCGATTTACTTCAAATTTAAAAGTCATGTTCCCAATTGCATTTCGCAGAGAAGTACGTAAGGAATTTTTTTTTAATCGAAAACTTTTCATTTTATGAGCGATTATAACGAAATTTTTCACTGAAAATTCAATTCTCAACTTCAAATACCTACAACTTTCGAATAAAACACTATTTTTTAAATTCCGTACGTGCTTTCCTAGGTATTCTAAGGTAGATCGACGATAATTTTTTGTTCGAGGTAAAAAATTGTGGACGCTATATGTCACGCCGCGGAGTGCCTAAAAAAAAGATAGCAAAGGAAAATATTAGTCGTTGGCCACTTTGTACATCGAAAAAAAAAATTCTAGCACCTTGATACTCATACTAAATAGTTGTGTGATGCATTTCATGCGTGAATCAGTTTTTCATACGAAAAAGATGGTTAAATTCGCACATGATATTATACCCGTTCACTGTGGCCTAAGGGCTTAAGTTTCGCGAATATTGAGAGTGCGAAGTGAACAGTGAAGAATGCAACGAATTTTCAGCCGGTTTTGGGAGACATGGTTGAGATAGCGAGCCAGCTGCCGGATTTGCAATTGCATCCGGATGAAATAGCGAGACGAAAGAAATCAGCGATCACTTCCGGTTACCACGACGGGGACGGGGACGACGTGGAGCAGCAACAGGAGAGAGCTGCCAAGTGCGGTTGGTTGTGCTTCAGGCCATCGTATCTTCAGAAATTTCGCACCGCAAAATGGGCACTATTCTGGCTATGCTGGGCCGGTGCGATGCAAGGTAATGAAATCCCCAAACGTTCACATCCAATAAAGACATCTCCGCTTCTTCATCTTTCGCCTCTCGCTCGTTGCTTTGGATCCTTCTCCCTTTCCACCACTGGATTTGGGAAATCCTGTCTTCTGTTTACTTTTTTCAATTCTCATTGGTGGCGTCATTTAAATTAATTGATTTTTCAAATTGCTAAACTTAGGAATATTATTTTTTAATTTTTTTATTCGCAATTAGTTATAATAATAATAATAATAATAATAATAATAATAATAATAATAATAATAATAATAATAATAATAATAATAACAACTCACTTTGTTGATATTATTATTAATTAATAATAATATTGACATTGTTATTTCATATCCATATTATTTATTTTTCTTCTTTCTATGCATTCGTGGTTATTATTCTTCTTATTTATCATAAGTAAGGAAATTATCCTAATCATTTATTGGACTGTCGCATTAGGACGTCTTATCGTTGTAAGAGTATTTATGTTGGCTAGATAATCGCTCGATAAGATTGAGGATATCGCGTGAATCGCCATATATATATACATACACACACAAACCCACAATTCGTCATTTGCTATTTACATACTTGTAATCTTGAGGATATTCATTTCTTGTTCAT